>JALBCR010003195.1:0-48853 GCA_030710515.1 Abscondita cerata
AAAATGTTGGTGCGTTGTTCATGATTTGTTCAATGACAGCTACATGCCTAGCTTAATAACGGTTGAGGCTTAGAAATAAACGAATAAAAGGAAATACGGTTCCATGTAGCGTATTAGGTTGGTAAAATAATGTTATTTAGGTAGAACAGCAGCTTCCCGTCGTCGTCGTAGAGTGGGGGATGGTCTTAAAGAGGTTGAAAGAAATTAAACCGCTGTCCTAACAAGGCGTAACCTGCTGGGTAAGAGAGACAAATAAAACCGACCAACAGGAGATCAAAAATTATACTTAATCCTAGACACTAGATTAAACAAATTGACACAATAATTAATCATAAAAGAAAGACAGACAATTAAAAATTTCTATAGTAACAGGGGAGTGAGAAAAGAGAAAGACTGTCGGATGTCGTCAAGTAAGCACAAGTAATCTATACGAATAATGCACCAGATTTACAGTTAAGCTTCAGCAACCCAAATCGTAGCATTAACGTTCCAATTGAAGATTATCTGATAGGGACACTCAGTGTACATATATCATTTACACACGGCAATTTATCTAGTCAAACATGCAACGACACTGTCGCTTAAATTTACTTATCTAACGGGGTAAGTACCTCCCGCAAACTCAAAAGGCCCTTTTGACTTCGCGACAACCGTTAAAATTGAAACGCACAAGCCCATATTGAGCCAATTAAAATCTCTCGGTTGGTGAGTGTACCACCGAATAGGGTTTTACTTTAAACTAAAGATTAAAGCCGTTTTATGTCGTATGTACATGAGCTTCACACGCAGTAGCAATAGATAAGATACTTAAACACTAAAACTTAGCTGTATTATGTGTACGAAGTCCAGAATTTTTTAGGGGAAGGTGTTCAAAGAGAACTGGAAGGCGTTAGGCTCCCTCATTTAAGGCACAAAGCATAGCCATCCCTTATCTGGTAGACGTGGTCACCGATTGTCTGCAGCTGTCTGATGACGATATCCGTGGCGTGGTACTTTGTCGAAAAGGAAGGTCTTAATCGGCCACTCGAACACCCTAGAAAGTTATCCAGATACAAAACGTAGAGAAAACGTAACGGAACGTTTAAAAAGATTCCACGTGGCATTTAAAATTTGTACAAAGAAAAAGAGAAAAGAACGGGTACTTACGGTAGGTTTAGACGAATATAACTTAACCAATTGTTATTGGAAATCTCTTAACGCATTTCTGCTATTTGTGTAAATTTAATTAACAATTTGCTAAACACTACCCGTTAGCAACCAGAAGAAGTAGTTTTACAACATGTCGACCTTTCGTTTCGGAGATCTAATTCGATATTTATTTTCAACCAATCGAAAATTCGCAAAATTCGCGCCATTTACGACTTTCGTCGCAACGTATTAATCGCAACATACGTTTTCTAGATTTATATTTCGTGCAATATATTGCTCTCGACACGCATTTTACTCGGTTTGTAAAATAAAACCATCCCACTTACAAGATTAAACTGATTGATTATATGGAAACATTTTTTTGGTTTAAAAAATTACAATTACAGTGAAAATTACAACAGCAGAATTCATGTCGCTCAACCTAATTCCAATCCGTGTTGGCTAAATACTGTGGGGTAGCTACATATTCAGCGCCCTGGAGCAAGATAGATCTGTGCGCCTTTTTCTTTTATCGCTAGTGTTCTAACAAAATCTTTTCTTTTAGTTTTTCGTTTTTTAATTGCAATTTTACATATTTGACATTTCATTTAAATTTTTAAATTATATATAACATATTAAAACAGTAACATTTAATTTTTTTCTTGCTTTTTATTGCAAATCGATCAATTAATTTATCCAGATCAAGTTGACCAGTGATTGTGTACAATGAATTGTGGTCAAACACAAGATTGCAGAAGCTAAATAATTTTGATTAATTAAAGCTTTAAAAACTTGTTCTGCTGTCTTATCGACACCATTTAAGTTTAAAAAATTATACATACTATCTTCACTATTTTGAATGGGCTCATCCACTTGTAGTTTACCAAAAGATTTTTTTTTTCTGGACACAATTTTTTATTGGGAAAACAAGGTTAAATGCTCCATGTAGTTGATAATTCAACTCCTCGTTTTTAACAGTATCCCAATTATTTCTTAAAGTTTGAATTGGGTTAGGAGTGGAGATATCAACTCAATTGTTTGCTCTATATCTTCATGTGTACCTTGCAGCATTTTGGAAACTGTATTTAATAGGTTCCAGTACTTTATTTTGTAATCAAAATAATGGTTGTAAATTGTTCAATATAAGTTAGCAAACTTTTAGCTTCACGTTGCTCCTCCTCGTTTCTTCCGTTTAAAGTCAAATAAATTAACATTTTATTAACATCAAAATAGCAAGAACGTAGCGGGTCAAGAGCCTGAACACGGGAAGAGCAGCGTGTTGGACAAACCTTTTCTAATTTTTTTGCCAAATTAGTTTGATTAGTTTCTATTAAAATTGCTAACGGAACTAAAAAAAAACATAAATTTTCTCTAATTGGTCGTAAAATTTTTTGACTTCTTGTACATTGCTGACACTATCGTTGATCAGTAAATTTAAATTATGAGAACAACAGTGAACAAATCTGGTAGCAGGGTTTCTTCTCATAATTCTTGTTTGTAATTTATTTGTACCTCTAATGGTTTCTTAATTTCATTTTTTTTATGAGAACATAACGGAATACTGTACATAGTTGATTGGTTTTTGATAAATCTTGAGTTGTATACGTTATTATTGTTATGAAAGCGGCTTCTTGAATTTTATTTTTTATTTGCGTATCGATTTCATTTGCGATCAAATTAATCAACTCATTTTGTATATCTAGACTTAAGTAATTTGTACTGTCTTTAGGTTTTTTAAAAGGTCTGCCAATACATCATCATAACGAGAACAGTTATTTAACAAACAAGTGTATTAATAAAAGCGACTAACAATCGAGATATTTGTTTGAGATTTAGTTAATCGCCGTTTAATTCAAGAGTTAGTTACACAACTTTTCCGTCGAATGTACTTTGTAATTTTGATAAAATTATAATTTAATAATTTTAGAAAAGATATGCTATTGTGAACGCACCTTTAGAAAGTACCGTTTTGTGAACTCACCACAATTTTTTAATTGTATAACATAACCTAACTGCATTGTTTCTACTTTTTTGTAAGCTTTGTATTTGATTATTCTTTGGCTTTTCGTCTTTTAGCACTAAGTTGATGGAGAATTGAGGTACTAAACTTCAATTGTTGCGTCAAAATACAATAGTTTTCATCACATCCAAACAAAGTGTATAAATCTTTTTTGTGAGAACGGATTGGTGCTTATTTAAAATAGTGATGCACCTACAAAGACCGAACCAGAAATGGTTGACAATGTTTGATAAATGATACAAAAAGCCTAAGTACATCTCTACGTTGCCTGTAAACAAGTTGAACTTTGATAATGACTTGTCACATCATACCAAACAAAGGTATTCATTCATATCGCTATTGTGTATTCCAGCTTAAGATTCTTTAACGATGAAGCTTGATTTCACCTTAATGTTATTTCACACAACATGCTCATGTAGAGTTTATAAAAAAACATTTTGTTAAAGTGGTTCCACTACACCTCCAAAAAGATTTTTAGGAGTCGGAATGTTTATCGGGCCATTCCTTTTTATATTTTTATTTTCTCTTACAACCCTGCTAGAAGAATTTAACTTTTGAACAATGAGTAAACAATATTGAAGAACTGTGTGAGACAATAGTTTGTAAAATAGATGAGCTAAACATCGTTAAATGTTATTAAGTGTTATCATCTGAATGTTGTATACAGTACAAAAAATGTCTCAAAGTTTGTGTGAACAAATTGAAGATTTATTACAACTGTAAATTAATGTTGATTTGTTATTATTAAAATTTGCTTTGCTACAAATTATGACAGACTTTTTATTTACATTTTCATATTGTAATTGATTGACAGATAAAATGGCTTTTAGGTATACATATGTATGCTTAGTTGCCTATACTAAAATCGTTCATTAATAGAAAATCGTTCATTAATAGGGGTCATTAATGAACCACTTTGCCATCGGTAGTAAACCTCGTAAGAAATTGCATATTGGTTTGATTCTTCGTGCGTTTCGATATTTTTTTGTTAAATGTGCCCAATCAGATGTTGCTCTTACAAAAGCTAGATCGCAGTTTGTTGTATCAAAGAGCCAGCACGATTGACAGTAACAAAGATATTTCTGTTGAATAACACAACCATTGTCTTTTAATTTTTATGTGTCCATTATATTTATAATAATATTTGTCATTAAACCCTTTCACCCAGCTGTGCCTTTGGGAAAGGTCCCCTTGGTTGACAAGACCGAGACCAATAACTCTGCGTTTTTGTTCAGTTGTTAATGTTCCTGAAAATTTTCAGATGAGTTTATTGTTTGAGTATCAATGTCTGTCATTTTTGGAAGAACTTTAGTTTCTGCTTCAATTGGTATGTTTGTTTTAGTTATGTCCAGAGAATTATTATCAGATTGCAGTTTATCTTTATGAGAACTACAACCGGGTGAATTATTTGAATCTACCGACTTGTCAGCTTTAAAAATGTTTGTATTTTAGCCACTTTTTTTAAAACATGCTTTCGGCTTCTGCTTTTCTAGCCTTCTTTTTCTAAACTGCGCACCAATTAGTTTTTGAAGACATTTTTAAATACTACCGTCGGTTCCTGAAATACATAAATACATACGAAGATACAAAAATATAAATGTTTTTTTATAAAATTAAATTATTTCTTTATTATTACTTTTGGAAATTTGAGAGCTTAAGTAACGTCATTTGAAAATCAAAATATTATACTCTTTAATTCATATTTTTCACAATAAAATTAAATAAATACTTACTACAATACCGACAAATCACTATTCACGAATCAAAAACACTGCAGCGCGAAATTCAATTAAAATAATAGTCAATCAGTATAGTCAAAAATTTGGTCAATCTTAAGCCACTTAAGCAGACTATCACTTTGATCACTAACGTACACTTAATAAGTTTAATATATATTTTCATTCAATATTTGATTACGCCATATTCACAGAATAGTTATTTACAAACCAAGTTCGGGAAGAACTTTCCTACATGAGCGCATTTAAAGCATCGAGCGAACGAAGTGAGCGAGTGCTTTAATAGCGCGAATGCTAGAATAATCTTCCCGCAAGAGGTTTGTACAATATTTTTTGTATTGAGCAAATATCCCGTTAATAAATATTTTACATTAAAGTCAAATTTTAATATAGTTAGCAGAGTGATATGAGTTGACGTTTTTAGTTGTAGTAATTTACATAACAGATAGATGGCACTATAAATTTGTAATAACTTTGTGTAGATTTTTGTTTTATTAACAAAAATCATTGGGAAAATGATTTTAGCAACTAAAAATTATATTTGGATTACGATGTTATTATTTCAATGTCTGTGAATGCTAGTGTTTTTTGTAATTTTCCCGAACTGATGCGGAAAAATAGCTTCCTGATTGGCTACACACTCATATCAAATGTCATTCCCCAAGTGGCGGGTACAAAACAAATATTATATATTCTACGCCATAGTCGTGCGCCCCCGCAAAACTAATACTACAAACGGCTCTGGGATAGCTACGCCGCTGGCTAAATTGGATGCGGGCTCGAAAACAATTCTGCGATTTTCAAAACTCAGAAAAGTTGGAGTTGTGTGCTTTGAATTTGATACATTTTATTAATAGCAATGCATGCACTTTTCACTTTGGTAACTTAAAAAAACCGTTTGATTGTATTAACTGTTTGCATACTTCTAAATTTTTCGCGCAAACATATGTTTGTTTCGCTCAACGATTTAACGTTAATTTCTTGTGTTTTAGTGGGATATATTTAAAATATTTTGTTTTTATTGCTTCGTGTCGGTGCCTGGATTCCCGATAACGTATCAGTGCAGTGGACTTTAATTATATTTTAATATTAACATTATATTTTACTACTTGTAGTGCTTGTATCTTAACGCGACGTGCAAGGTAACGCCGCGTCATTCGAGAAGTTGACCCAGCTTTCAATGGTGTCAACTGCCGCGGGTTTCTTACTCTACACAGTTATCAGTAGTAATAACCCGAGGACATTGATAATTGTCCCAAAAAATTTTATAACAGATTTCAAAAGCTTGTTGCTTGGAAACAGACCGACGCCGTAGGCGGAGTCTGTTTCGACAACAAGCTGAGAAACTTGGTGTTATAAAATTTTTCAGCGATATCAATGTTCGAGGGTTATTCAGACTTAGAAATTTTTTTGCAAATTATAGAAAAATACAGAGCAAAAACAATTTATTTAAAGGTGCAATTAACAAAAGAACAATTAGAAAAGTTAAATGAAGATCCAGACGTATTAGTTTCTATAACTGATGAAGATGTATTTCCACTACGGATGCTGTTAATAATTTAAGCCTATAAGCTTCATGATGTAGATATTCGTGACATAAAAACTTTTATTGTCTACTATGCTTGCAGACGTACTTACTTCACAGAAGTAGGATGAGTTTTGAAGAGTTTATTTTGTTTATTTATTTAATCGTATGGTACATTTTAAATATTGTATTGTGATGTAAGTGTTATGTATGGTGCCCTAGAGGATCAGTATAAACTTGTATAGTATGGTGACGAACCCGTGCAATTGTGGATTGGTTCGCCTTGGCAAAGCATTTACTTCAAGGTTTAGGAAAACCACTAAAAAACCTAAACATGCCAACCCTTACCTACCCTAGTATTCACATGTAATATTAATTAAGTGTGTAATGTGATTGTAACCCTTGGGAGGTCTTGATGACCAGGTCCGGAAACCAAAGTGGTGATTCTCAGGAACAACATGTTTTTCTTGTTGTCCATGGAGTACTGTAAGGTACTGCTCACCTTCCATATTTTATATTTGCACCAAAACCGCTAAAAAACACACGAGGAAAAAAAACTCTAAAGAAAAAATTGACGTACGTTTTGACGTTTAATTCCAGAAACCAAAGTGGTGATTCTCAGGAAGAGTTGTAAGGATGAGACAGTTTAAAAAATGAAATTTTGCTTAGTCATGAACTTGAAACAATTTAAATGCTTTAATGCATTTGTTTCAATAATAAAAATACTAGTAGGTAAAACAACAAAGAAATGATGACCAACTCGCAGCTATACGTTAAGTATTTACATCGTTTGTTCAAAATTGCAACAACAGTTATTCACTAAGCTCAAATGTCACCATTGATAAGATGCTAACAGGCTTCAGAGAAGGTGTGCATTTAAGCAACTCAACCTCTCCAAACTAAATAAGTATGAACTTCTTCATATAACCTACAAAGGCCTTAAGTAGTATTACAAGTGCTACCAATAACAATAATTTGCAGAGACGTCGTATATTTTTGAACTAAACAATTAGTGGCTGACAACCTAAATCCAAGGTTGACAAAGAAGACTCGTAGTCATTTGAACCTACAAAATAAAAATACAATCAATCAAACATATTAGTGAGACACAATGATGCAGGTGAGCCTACAGCTAAGTACTTCGACAAAAAGGAAGCGATGAGGTATTTGTATGTGATTTTAGCGTTTTTAGCTAAGATATATAAAAACTTCCTATTAACCCATACATCACTCAATAACTAGTAGACATCCAGTTAATGGCTAACTAATGTACGTATATCCTGGATATTGAGTGGATGTCCATAAGACGTACTTTAAACAACATCTAAGAGATGTGTACAGGGTGTCTTTGAATTGACCTTACAAACTGAAATGGGAGGTAGTGCGTTCAAAAATATAAAAAAAAGTTTCGATAAATATGTGTCCGCAAACGTACCGTTTTCGAGATACATGGTGTTAAAGAAAAAAATTGTTTTTTGCGATTATATTTGAAACCATTGGTCGCTCAGAAAGCAGCTAGTCTCCTCAACAATGCACTTTTTAATGCAAAATGGTTGATTTTTCATTTCAGAGATTTTGGGGTTGTCAAAGCTTGTTTGCCCCCTAACTTTTACGCCACTAGAAAATGGCTAAAACATTTTTTCTTTTTAGGGGCCCTCGAAATGAACCAGAAGATATCATCTACGTTAATAAAAAAACTATATAAAAAGGACATCAAAACGCATCAAACAGACAAACTCTAGAAAATAAAATTTGTTATAATTATTTAATAAATATTAAGAATAAGTACGTTGATTAAGAAAATGCCAACAGTTAAAAGTAAGGACATGTGTGCGTTTACGTGCATATCGCTATCTAAAGCAACAGCTTTCCTGTAGTTATTTTTTGTTTTTTTATTCTGATAGATTTTGATTTAATTTTTCACGTTTTTGTAGTAATACTTATTGTTAGTACTTAATTTCTAACTAACTTTCTTTATAGGAGAAGGTTGGGTTAGGGCTGACAACTAACAGCCCTTGAAGAGAGGAATCTAATAGTAGTACTCCCGACTCTTAAGTTGGAGCCTTTAACTTTTCAGGCGCAAAAAAACTAAAATGAGAAAATAATGATGTGCAATGCTCATTAAATTAATCATACAATAACTATCTTAAGCTTTTTCCGGTTTCGGTGACCTTGGCAGCAGCTAGCACGACACGCACTCTGCGACCAATCTTAAAAGAATCTTAAAAAAGTTATTAATTAAATTAGCGTCATAGTATATGGGTAACATTAGTTAAATTAGAAGTTCAAATGGGTATCATTTTATGTGATCGAGGGTGAACGGTGTTGATTGGTAAGTTACAGTTATTACAGTTCTATTCTTTAAAAAATTACATGTTTTCATATGATTGGGCGTAAACGGTGTTGTTTGGTAAGATACAGTTATTACAATTTTTTTTAAATAAAAAATTCATCTGATTACAATGTGATCAGAAGTGAACCGTGTTGGTTGGTGGGTTACTCTTTTTTAAAAAATTTAAAAAATTAATGGAATTTGATGTCGTTTTATGTGATCGGGGGTGAACGGTGTTAATTGTTAGGTTACAGTTATTATTATTTTTTTAATTACATGATTTCATGTGATCGGTGGTAAACGGTGTTGGTTGGTAGGTTACAGGTACAACAAATTCTTTCTTTAAAAAATTACATATTTTCATATGATCGGGGCTAAACGGTGATGATTGGTAGGTTACAGTTATTACAATTTTTTCTTTAAATTTTTTAAAAAAAATCATGTGATATGGGTTCATTTATGTGATTGGAAGTGAACGGTCTTGGTTGGTATGTCACAGTTATTAGTTTTATTCTTTAAAAGAATTACATGTTTTCATATGATCGGGAGTAAACGGTGTTGGTTGGTAGGTTACAGTTATTACAATTTCTTTCTTCAAAAAATTAATAAAATTCATGTGATTACAGTGCGATCGGAAGTGAACAGTGTGGGTTGGTAGGTTACAGTTATTACAATATTTCTCTTTTATAAAAATTTAAAAAAAATAATGGAATTGGATGTCATTTTATGTGATCAGGGGCTGAACGGTGTTGGTTGGTAGGTTACAGTTATTACAATTTTTTCCTTTAAAAAGTTACGTATTTTCATTTGATCGGTGGTAAACGGTGTTGGTTGGTAGGTTACAGGTATAACAAAGTTTGTCTTTAAAAATTATATATTTTTATATGGTCGGGGGTAAACAGTGATGATTGGTAAGTTACAGTTATTATAATTTTTTTTTAAATACATGTTTTCATGTAATCGGAGGTAAGCGGTGTTGGTTGTTAAGTTACAGTTATCACAATTTTTCTTTAAAATTGTTTAAAAAATCATGTGATATAGATTCATTTATGTGATTGGGGAGTGAACAGTCTTGGTTGGTATGTTACAGTTATTACAATTTCTTTCTTTAAAGAAATAACATGTTTTCATGTAATCTGAGGTAAACGGTGTTGGTTGGTTAGTTACAGTTATTACAATTTTTTTTTTAATGGAGCAAAGTAAAAAATAATCTTCTCATCGAGATCGGTGCAAAATATCCATGTTTACAATAATTTTATTAATTTGATTTTGTGGGGTCAAGGGGTTCGACTTAAAAAGTCGGGGAGTACCGCCAATAGATTCTTCTTCACTCATGGGCTATCAATTGGTATAATTTATAAACTTGGCAGGTTGAAGAAAAGAATCTAACGGTAGTACTTCCGACGCTTAATCCTCCAGGTCAAAAAAGTAGAATAAGGTTAGTAACTAAAGGTGTATTTTTTTATTATCTTAAAAATACAGGTGTGTGCAGTGCTCATTAAATTAATCATATAACAACTATCTTCAGCAGCAGCTTAGACAACAAGCACTCTGCGACGAATCTGGCGTGACTTACAGGTTAGGCACGTGCTCCGGTCCGGGATAGACACGACGGAGTCGGCGATGAATCGGCTAAGTTGCACCGAGAGGGTGAGAACGTGACGCAGCGATTTTCTTTGATAATGAAAGGCTCCTACGTAAATTGGTACGCGGTGCACACTTCGGCAAGTGCGGAGAATCCTTCTTCAAACCCACCACTGCCTTTTGATGTTGTTGGTGTGGACGGCAACCTCACGAACGGTTGAGTCGTTTTATACTGCGTGTCTTAGACGAGGGGCGACGCTTTGCACTTAAACTGAGCCTTCAACAAACCTTCGTGAATGATTCACGGCTGCGTGACCTTTCATGTTGAAGCGAGCATGACACCCGCGGCAGGATCTGTGCTCGTCCGACATGATCTAGGTATTTGGTCAGACACGAGCTCTGATAATTGGTTCCAACTTGGCACGTGTCTTACACCGGATTTCAATCCACATGTCACGTGTAAGCCGGCTGGCACCAAATACAAAGACCTGGTTGGTAGTGGCCCGTAGAATTCTTCCACGGTGATACTTGCGGGTAAACAAGTAACTTTTATCCACCTCAACTACATCTTGCAGGACCCCACGACTAGGTTGGTAGTCGTGGTCTGAACCATATCCATGACTTCCCGGAAAAGTTAAAATCAATCCACGACGGTTGCTTTTATTGAGTTTAGTCGATGTTAGCTTGTCTTTTTGAAAACAGAAACAGGATAATGGAACAGCAACCTGGCAGTAGCCAGTGGACAGATTTGCATCCCGTGGAACAGATTGTGCTCCTTTGCTGACTTCTTTGGCCATTGACGACGGGTATTACCACATAAAACCGATGCCACCGATCCAAGCTTGAGGCTTTTCAGCTCGCATCCATAACTGACACCAAAAACGGCTTAGTCGGAAGACACCCAACGCCATCCTGGGAGATGTCCATGCTTCAGCGGATGTCCGAAGAATGGGCTGCTGGAGGATAATGCTTAGTCAAGTCACCGTTAAGGAGGTTGCGTAGGGCTAAATATACCCGCTTGAGCTCGGCAAATAGTCACGCCTACTATATCACTAAAGTTATGGTCCAATAATTTTGAACTTCATATTGCGTCTTCTAGCCAACTGAGAAGTTGAATTTCTCTATTAGTGGTTAATAATTTTTCTATTGTTGACCTGGGTTAATAATGGACAATTTAAAATTTTATGAGAATCTAAGAATAGTTGTTTAACAAAACAGAGAGAAACATAATTTTGTATATCCAGGTGATTATCTTTAACTTATTTGCTGCCTAAAATTACCTAACACGATAAAATTATTTGAATAAAAAATGCCATTAGTTTAAAATTCGCGTCCCCATCCCATAACCGCAAATACATAACCTGAATTTATTTATTTATTAAATATGATGGTAGAATCAGTTTTTCAGGTTTCCCAAAGGAGATTTAACCAGGCGAGTTAAGTTACATCAAGAATTTTAAGTAAATTACAAACATTTTGTTGTAGGTATTTTGAATGGTTAACAGAATCTGGAAGGTCCGATCTGTTGCATAAAAATGTCGACTCTAAAAACTTAACGAGTATGTGGCAAACACTTGCCATTCCTAAATGAATTACAAGTGTCAATTTCTGAAACTCAATATTCAAATGATGCAAGGTATATTGGCGAAGCAATAAATGCCCGTTAACATCTCTAGCTATACCAAAACTACTCAAGCTTGCAGCTCAAATACTCTTAGGTAAAGAAAATTACGGAGGAACATTCTTAAATTGCAACGTGAAAAGAAAGCACTTCAATTGAAGTTAACATCTCCCAACGATTACTTCCCGAAAGCAGAGCACAAATTGTGACAGCCGAAGTGGACTTAAAAAATAAACCACTAAGAAGCAGGAGATAAATAGAGGAATACAAACAATTTTCACTAAAATTATATTTTACGAGCCCCAAAATGTTAATTTTAAAGTAGGTTTTAAATTTTTTGCCAGCTCAAACTGCTACGTGATCATGGTTAGAGTTATATATAAAAAGTTAAACAACCCTTGTGCTACATCTTTACAAATACGATATGTAAAGGTGACAAATTGAAGTCGATAGTATTAGACTGCATAGAAAAGCTACAATTACAATGCGGTGCGAATGTTAGGGCAGTAGTAAAATTTTCTAAGCCTAATTAAAAGAATATATGTATCACCTGAAAAACCAAACCTTCTCGTAAACGATAAGAAAATCTATTATTTCTACGATGTCTCTTATTTATTGAAGTCGGTGCAAAATAACTTGATTAAATACGATATAATCTTTAATAACAAAAAAGCATCTTGGAAAGACATTAAAAATTTCTACATGTCAGACAAATCTAAACCGCTGCGATTGGCTCCTAAATCAACTAATTTACATATTACTCCGAATAATTTTCAGAAAATGAAGGTGAAATATGCCACACAAGTGTTTAGTGAATCAGTTGCAGTTGGTTTATCAACGTATGTAGCTTTTAATGCTTTTTGATTTATTTGCATTCCTGTGCTACTTGATTTTTACAAGGAAAATGTTTATTTTTATTTTTGCTTAAATTTGGCTAGTAGTAGAAAAAATAGTATATACCATGGTTGTGAAGTCCATTATTGCCTACGTACAATAATATACTATTATTGAATAGCAACGAATTTTTTTAATTGACGGTCTGTCATAATTTTGAAACAAAATTTATAAAATGAATTAAAATGATTATCAGGATCGTAAATAAATTAAATGAATAATAAAATAATAGAAAATGTATATAAGAATAATTATCATAAGCATTTTGTGTCACTGAAACAATCAATAGCGCACACCAGCCACTAAACTGGGCTGGACATTTTAAAAGTGCTGGGTTATGATCAAATATAAGAAAACAAAATGGAGAAGACTATAAAGAAGCCATTGAAACGATTGGAAGAAAACCACACTAATGCAAGATTTACAACAAATTTAACAGAAATTTAGAAAGTAATTTCAATTAATTCTCAATTTATTGGAATTACACAGAAAATAAAAGGTTCAAGCATTAGGTTAGGTTGTTTAAGGTAGAAATTTATTTTCTGTAAAAAGCTAGGTTAGGATAATAGTAAGCAATTTTTAGATTGTTCTATGTTGGGCCCACATTGTCCCACAGACTCGAGCAAAGTGAAAATGATGTAACAACTGGAGATCATTGCAACACATAAGGTGTTTTGTGAGCATTTCAGTATTTTTGGCCGTGAAGAGTCAAGAGGTTTGACTTAAGAGTCGGGAGAGTACCACACTGTTAGATTCCTCTATTCAAGAGCTATCGATGGCTAAAATTTTACTTGTCGTCAATTAAATAAACACACACACTTCAACTTAACACAACATTAAAACGTACTTTTAATGTCTATAAAACTGAGGTCAGAAAATTAACGTTGCCAAAATTAAACATTTAGTTTAATTATTTACAATCCTCTTTTATAAGGAAAGTTAGTCTCAACATTGAATTAAACAGAGAGATAAAGAAGTACATTTAATGGTCTTTGACAGAAATAACCTCATAAAACTGTACCTAACCCAGATTAATTGCACCCGATCTTATCTGTTTATCATTGTGCCTGACGGAGGGTTAAATGAACATGTTTCCCTTGTTTCTAAAGGAACACTTCCTAACAAAATTGTCAACTCATTGTTTATAATCTCAGAATCTGTTACCGATAATTTTGTTTCTTAAAATACCACACCACATATAGCTCTTGATATCTGTAACCCTTGTGAATTTTCAGCAGACCAATAATGCACATTAATGTTGCCCCGTCTGTCCATAAAATAAACTCACGGTCAGAAATTTAACATAACTTTCCTACATGTGTCTACACATTTGCCTCGGAAATAAATTAGTTGTTCATAAATTGCTAGATTTTAGTATACTTTTGAGCAGATTTCTGTTACCACAGAGAGAACCCGACGACTAAGCTCTTCCAAAGAAATGGTGTAAAAAAACTGAGAGGTTAAATTCAAATCTTGTGTAAATAATACCAAATGTATTTGTTATTAAACCCTAAAAATAATGAGTTCCATTTGTTCTTTTTTAAAAATAATCAATCAAAATACAATACATGACAAACGGTAACATATATGATCAAGTAAAGTAGAAACCAGAATATTTTTAGCACTATTAAAGGTAGAAGCTCTAGCCCTCTTTTTGACCTAAAGCACTTCCACAGTCCATAGCGTGATTCCCAGTCTTCAAAAAAATAATTCCGGCTTGTTCCAAAGTATGTGATGTTGAGCGTACTGATAAGTCGTAAAGGTGGATTTAGATGAGGCGCGAATTTAGCCTCTTTCTCGACTATTGTTGAACATACTCAAAAATCTATTAAAAAATATTTTTGTTTAGAAATTTAAAATGGACTATTTATACTTGTGGTTATGAACCCAGCAAACTAAACGAAGTAATAGACATCACCGTTGTGTGAAATCTATTTAAACACCTTAACTCCAACTTAGTATTCGATATGCATTTTCTTGAATAGCCATTGCTAAACACACTACCGCTGTGGCAGTATAACCACAAGGAACTTCAACTACCAAAATAGCAATTGATGTAAAGGCACTTTCCAAGTTAATTCGACTAACACCATGTAGTTAATCGCTGTCAAAAGAGCGGTATGAATTAATTCCTCTATGCGAATAAATGACTTATCTTCAGAATTATAATGTCCTATTATAACGTTGTATGTTAAGTTTGGTAAAAATATTCTAAAAACATTTGAAATAACTAATGTTTTGTAAAATTTTTATTTATACTCGGTGTATCAAATACATGGACATTGTGGTGCCGATCCAATAAGTTTTGTAAAAATTCTGTTTCAATAAAGTAATATAGTCGATTTTCTGAACTTACTAATTCTAAAACCCGGGAACAAACTAGGGTAAAACGAGTCGTGATATAAATAGTTTCAGTAAGCACTGCTGCGTATTCTATCAAGTTTCCAAATTCAAGTAGCGCTCGTCTGTTATGTCTTCCTGCAACATCCATTCAATCATAATTTTTAATCTGTAAGAGCAATTTTTAGAAATTGAAATTAAATTAGGTATATAGATTAAGAAATACCGCTTTTAACAAACCATTGCTCGTAATGTTCAACAAAATGTTTCGTAGAGTCACTTCTATTCCTTCCGTATAGGTACGTAATCAAATACGTTGTCAGAAGGCACAATACTATTATGGTACATTGTCAAAAGGCGTACCATTAAGTAGAAAATCATCCATGTCGTGCCAAGGATAATCCTCCAAAACTTGATAAAGTACACGCATTACTTGTTTTTGAGTCGATTGTATTTACCAGTGACGTTTTTCTCGACCACATCTACAAAATATGGTTGAATTACATTAGCAACAAATTTTATATTCTAACCTAAAATTGAGTGAATAGTTGCGGCGCCTTCTTTGCTGACAAGCAACAGTTGTTCAGTAACTGGGTGGACAAGTATTTCGACGTGCCAAATGTTTGATTCCGTGTAAAATGATATAATTGCATGTAACACAAGGTCGTAAGAATGCGGGCGTAAGCAAAAGTTTAATAATTTTGTAGTAAACGTCCATCGCCTTTTTGGCTTGACGTCTATAACATATAATAAGTTAATTTCTTTTTAAATTTTTTTTGTTCTAACAATGTGTGCTTTCTTTATTAAACCGTATTTTTATAATACCCGTTTAGTAAAAACTGAGCACTGCACTAATGCATAAAACATAAAGCATTGTTTTGATAGATGATATCATCACTGGCTATGAAACCGCAAATACACGAATTTTGTAGGTTGTATTTTTTAATTGGGAAATTCCAATCTTCAATTAAGGATACAACCTACCAAACAATTAAAAATTTAGGAGAAATAAAAGATCTAATATAGGTCATTTTCAACCCAATCCAAAAGAAGAGCGAAAAAGGCTAACGAATGAAAACTGTACAAACACGTGTATAAAAATGTTACCACAATCACACTACATTTAAATAGTTGCTCCTTCAACCCTAAAGAAACTACCAGTATTAACTTTAGTTTACTTCATACGTCAATCTTTCCTCTTGCTTCTCCTCCGGTTCACACATTACCACATTTCTTCCACCAATTTTTATCATCTTTATCTCTTCCTCCACTTATTCCCTATACTATTTATTTGTTGTTATGCATTTTATACTTAAATCTTTGCTTTAACTTATATTTTTCTAACGTACACGTTTAAATGGTTTAGACAATGTTATGTTTGAAATAATAACACTATATTCTGGACTTCCATTTTTCTACATTTTATTTTTATTTTAATAGAATAACACAACGTTTCAATTGCTATTGAATCTGCAATCGTCTTCAGGTGAATACTAACAAACTTCATAATTTCTTCCTATCCGTTTTATTTTCTCAGATAATCCTTTGACATATAGAATGCTGAGCAGTGTTTTGGGTTTCTCCTATGTAGAAAATTGGTACGCGGTGCACACTCGGCAAGTGCGGAGATCCTTTTTCAAACCCACCACTGCCTTTTGATGTTGTTGGTGTGGACGGCAACCTCACGAACGGTTGGGTCGTTTTATACTGCGTGTCTTAGACGAGGGGCGACGCTTTGCACTCAAACTGAGCCTTCAACAAACCTTCGTGAATGATTCACGGCTGCGTGACCTTTCATGTTGAGCGAGCATGACACCCGCGGCAGGATCTGTGCTCGTCCGACATGATGTAGGTGTTTGGTCAGACACGAGCTCTGATTATTGGTTCCAACTTACACATGTTTACACCGGTTTTCAACCATGTCACGTGTAAGCCGGCTGGCACCAAATACAAAGACCTGGTTGGTAGTGGCCCGCAGAATTTTTCCACGGTGATACTTGCGGGTAAACAAGTAACTTTTATCCACCTCAACTACATTTGCAGGACCACGACTAGGTTGGTAGTCGTGGTCCTGAACCATATCCATGATTTCCCGGAAGAAGTTAAATCAATCCACGACGGTTGCTTTTGTGAGTTTAGTCGATGTTAGCTTGTCTTTGACAGAAACAGGATGTGGAACAGCAACCTCGCAGTAGCCAGTGGACAGATGTGCATCCCGCGGAACAGGGTGTGCTCCTTTGCTGACTTCTTTGGCCATTGACGACGGTATTATCATTACGAAACAGATGCCACCGATCCAAGCTTGATGCTTTTCAGCTCGCATCCATCACTGGCACACCTACAACGGCGTTAGTCGGGAATGACACCCCACGCCATCCAAGATGTCCATGCTTCAGCGGATGTCCGAAGAATGGCTGCGTAGGATCATGTAGTCAAGTCACCGTTAAGGAGGTTGCGGTAGGGCTGATATACCCGCTTGCGCTCGGCAATAGTCACGCCTACTATATCAATTAAGGTCATGGTCCAATAATTTTTAAACTTTATTATTTTATGGCGTTTCTAAAGACTAATTACAAACGTGAATTTTGGCAATTTTTAAACTTTTAGCTAATCAAAACATTAGTCTTAATGGAAATAAATTTGTCTTGATTATTTGTCGCGAGAAAAGTTAAAGTAATTTGTTTTTTTACTACTAGCTGTGAAGTGGACAATTATTGCGTCTCCTAGCCAACTGAGAAGTTGAATTTCTCTATTAGTGGTTAATAATTTTTTCTATTGTTGACCTAGGTTAATAATGGACAATTTCAAATTTTTGAGAATCTAAGAATAGTTGTTTAACAAAAACAGTGAAACATAATTTTGTATATCCAGGTGATTATCTTTAACTTATTTGCTGCTTAAAATTACCTAACACGATAAAATTATTTGAATAAAAAAATGCCATTAGTTTAAAATTCGCTGCCCCCATCCCATAACCGCAAATACATAACCTGAATTTATTTATTTATTAAATATGATGGTAGAATCAGTTTTTCAGGTTTCCCAAAGGAGATTTAACCAGGCGAGTTAAGTTACATCAAGAATTTTAAGTAAATTACAAACATTTTGTTGTAGGTGTTTTGAATGGTTAACAGAATCTGGAAGGTCCGATCTGTTGCATAAAAATGTCGACTCTAAAAACTTAACGAGTATGTGGCGAACACTTGCCATTCCTAAATGAATTACAAGTGTCAATTTCTGAAACCCAATATTCAAATGATGCAAGGTATATTGGCGAAGCAATAAATGCCCGTTAACATCTCTAGCTATACCAAAACTACTCAAGCTTGCAGCTCAAATACTCTTAGGTAAAGAAAATTACGGAAGAACATTCTTAAATTGCAACGTGAAAAGAAAGCACTTCAATTGAAGTTAACATCTCCCAACGATTACTTCCCGAAAGCAGAGCACAAATTGTGACAGCCGAAGTGGACTTAAAAAATAAACCACTAAGAAGCAGGAGATAAATAGAGGAATACAAACAATTTTCACTAAAATTATATTTTACGAGCCCCAAAATGTTAATTTTAAAAGTAGGTTTTAAATTTTTGCCAGCTCAAACTGCTACGTGATCATGGTTAGAGTTATATATAAAGTTAAACAACCCTTGTGCTACATCTTTACAAATACGATATGTAAAGGTGACAAATTGAAGTCGATAGTATTAGACTGCATAGAGCTACAAGCTACAATGCGGTGCGAATGTTAGGGCAGTAGTAAAATTTTCTAAGCCTAATTAAAAGAATATATGTATCACCTGAAAAACCATACCTTCTCGTAAACGATAAGAAAATCTATTATTTCTTCGATGTCTCCTATTTATTGAAGTCGGTGCAAAATAACTTGATTAAATACGATATAATCTTTAATAACAAAAAGCATCTTGGAAAGACATTAAAAATTTCTACATGTCAGACAAATCTAAACCGCTGCGATTGGCTCCTAAATCAACTAATTTACATATTACTCGAATAATTTTCAGAAAATGAAGGTGAAATATGTCACACAAGTGTTTAGTGAATCAGTTGCAGTTGGTTTATCAACGTATGTAGCTTTTAATGCTTTTTGATTTATTTGCATCCTGTGCTACTTGATTTTTACAAGAAAAATGTTTTATTTTTTATTTTTCGCTTAAATTTGGCTAGTAGTAGAAAAAAATAGTATACACCATGGTTGTGAAGTCCATTATTGCCTACGCACCTTTTTTTGTGCTAAGGCACATGATGAGACTTCACAACCTCGGTGATAATATACTATTATTGAATAGCAACGAATTTTTTAATTGACGTCTGTCATAATTTTGAACAAAAATTTATAAAAATGAATTAAAAAAGATTTATCAGATCGTAAATAAATTAAATGAATAATAAAATAATAGAAAATGCATATAAGAATACTATCATAAGCATTGTGTCAATTTGGAAACAACTACAATCATTTGAGACGAAAGGAGCTACAAGTTAGAGGAAAGACACCAGCCACTAAACTGGCTGACATTTTAAAAGGTTATGGATGTAAACATAAAAAAACATAATGGAGAAGACTATAAAGAAGCTGTTATTGAAACGATGTGAAGAAACTGCTAAATTAATGCAAGATTACAACAAATTTAACAGAAAATTTAGAAAATAATTTTTCAAATTCTCACTCTATTGGAAATTGCTACAGAAAATAAAGGTTCGGTTAAGCATAGGTTAGGGTTGTTTAAGGTAGAAATTTATTTTCTTAAGTTAGGGTTAGGTTAGGATAATAGTAAGCAATTTTTAGATTGTCCCATGCTGGGCTCACATTGTCCCATGACTCGAGCAAAGTGAAAAATGATGTGGTCAACGAGATCAGTGCAAATATATATGTTTTAGAGCATTTCAGTTTTTTGACCGTGAAGAGTCGAGAGGTTTGACTTAAGGGTCGGGAGTACACCACCGTTAGATTCCTCTCTTCAAGAGCTATCTATGGCTAAATTAATGTTTTACTTGTCGTCAATTAAAATAAACAACACACATGGCAACTTTTAACACGTACACTAAAACATACTTGTAATGTCTATAAAATCCGAGGTCAGAGAAGGCGAAACGTTGCCAAAAATTAAACAATTAGTTTAATTATTTACAATCCTCCTATAAGGAAAGTTAGTGTCAACATTGAATTAAAACAGAGATGAAGACGTATATTTAATGGACTTTGACAGAAATAACCTCATAAAACTGTACCTAACCTGTGAGATTAATTGCACCCTATCTTGATTCGTTTATCATTGCGCCTGACGGAGGGTTAAATGAACATGTTTCTCCTAGTTTCTAAAGGAACATCTACTAATAAAATTGGCAACTCATTGTTTAAAATCTCTAAGAATCTGTTACCGATAATTTTGTTTCTTAAAATACCACACGACATATAAGCTCCAGGGTCCTTGATACCTCTAACCATTGTGAATTTTCAGTAGACCAATAATGCACATTAATGTTGCCCCGTCTGTCCATAAAATAAACCTCACGGTCAGAAATTTAACACAACTTTCCTTACATGTGTCTACACATTTGCCCGGCACAGTGATTAGTTGTTCATAAACTCTTTGGTGCTAAGTTTTCTGTATACCACAGAGAGAAAACTCCGACGGACTAAGCTATTCTAGTTAAATGTAGTGTAAAAAAGAGAGGTTGCAATTCAAGTCTTGTGTAAATAATACCAACTGTATTTGTTATTAAACCTAAAAATAATGAGTTCCATTTGTTCTTTTTGTATCAAATAATCAATCAAAATACAATACATGACAAACGGTAACATATATGATCAAAGTAAAGTAGAAACCAGCACATTTTTAGCACTATTAAAGGTAGAAGCTCTAGCTCTCTTTGATCTAAAGCACTTCCACAGTCCATACCGTGATTCCCAGTCTTCAAAAAATAATTCAGGCTTGTTCCAAAGTATGTGATGTTGAGCGTACTGATAAGTCGTGCGTAAAGGTGGATTTAGATGAGGCGCAAATTTAGCTCTTTTCTCGACTATTTGCTGAACATACTCGTAAAAAATCTATTAAAAAAATATTTTTGTTTAGAAATTTAAAATGCACTATTTATACTTGTGCGTTATGAACCCAGCAAACTAACGAAATAATAGACATCACCGTTGCGTGAAATCTATTTAAACACTCCAACTCCAACTTAGTATTCGATATGGCCGTTTCTTGAATAGCCATTGCTAAACACACTACCGCTGCGGCAGTATAACCACAAGGAACTTCAACTACCAAAATAGCAATTGATGTAAAGGTACTTTCCAAGTTAATTCGACTAGCACCATGTAGTTTAATCGCTGTCAAAAGAGTTGTATGAATTAATTCTCTATAAGTGCGAATAAATGACTTATCTTCAGAATTATAATGTCCTATTATAACGTTGTATGTTAAGTTTGCAAAAAATATTCTAAAAACATTTGAAATAACTAACGTTTTGTAAAATTTTGTTTATACTTTGGTGTATCAAATACCGGGACATTGTGGTGCCGATCCAATAAGTTTTGCAAAATTCTGTTTCCCAATAAAGAATATAGTCGATTTTCTGAACTTACTAATTCTAAAACCATCGGGAACAAACTAGGATAAAACGAGTCGTGATATAAATAAGTTTCGTGAAGCACTGCTGCGTATTCTATCAAGTTTCCAAATTCAAGTAGCGCCTCGTCTGTTATGTCTTCCTGCAACATCCATTCAATCATAATTTTAATCTGTAAGAGCAATTTTTAGAAATTGAAATTAAATTAGGTATATAGATTAAGAAATACCGCTTTTAACAAACCATTGCTCGTAATGTTCAACAAAATGTTTCGTAGAGTCACTTCTATTCCTTTCCGTATAGGTACGTAATCAAATACGTTGTCAGAAGGCACAATACTATTATGGTACATTGTCAAAAGGCGTACCATGAGAAAATCATCCATGTCGTGCCAAGGATAATCCTCCAAAACTTGATAAAGTACACGCATTACTTGTTTTGAGTCGATTGTATTTACCAGTGACGTTTTTTCGGCCACATCTACAAAATATGGTTGAATTACATTAGCAAACAAAATTTTATATTTTAACCTAAAATTGAGTGAATAGTTGCGGCGCCTTCTTTGCTGACAAGCAACAGTTGTTTAAGTAACTGGGTGGACAAGTATTCGACGTGCCAAATGTTTGATTCCGTGTAAAATGATATAATTGCATGTAACACAAGGTCGTAAGAATGCGCTAGTACAAAAGTTTAATAATTTTTGTATACGTCCATCGCCTTTTGGCTTGACGTCTATAACATATAATAAGTTAATTTCTTTTAAATTTTTTTTTGTTCTAACAATGTGTGCTTTCTTTATTAACCGTATTTTATAATACCCGTTTAGTAAAACTAGTACCGCACTATAATGTAAAACATAAAGCATTGTTTTTGATAGAATGATAATACATCACTGGCTATGAAACCGCAAACCACGTATTTTGTAGGTTGTGTTTTTAATTGGGAAATTCCAATCTCTAAATTATGATACAAACTACCAAATAATTAAAAATTTAGGAGAAATAAAATTCTAATTATAGGTCATTTACACCAATCCAAGAAGAGCGAAAAAGGCTAACGAATGAAAACTGTACAAACACGTGTATAAAAAGTTACTACAATCACACTACATTTAAATAGTTGCTCCTTCAATTTAAAGAAACTACCAGTATTAACTTTAGTTTCATTTCATACGTCAATCTTTCCTCTTGCTTCTCCTCCGGTTCACACACTTCCACATTTCTTCCAATCCACTTTTTATCATCTTTATTCTCCCTCCACTTATTCCTATACTATTTATTTCTTGTTATGCATTGATCTTTAAATGTTTGCTTTAACTTATATTTTCTATACCTATTTAATCTCTTTCCTTCTTTGCCCCTCACATTTCCCGATTAACTACTTCTTTTTCTTTCTTATTTCCCTTTTATTTACCTTTTATCTTTTTCTCTACTTCTTTCATTATTCTTATATCGCTTTCTTATCCTTCTTATCTTGGTTTGCTACCATCTTTCTTTTATATCATTCGACACTGTTTTTTTGCGTCCATATTTTTTCTCCTTTTTTCATCCTTCCTTTTTGGTTGGTGATCAGATTCTTCCCTACTTCTTACTTCCTTTTTCTCACGTACGTATGTAAGGTGCCTCTCCTCCTACCTATGTGTTCTGTTACAATTCCGATTCATCCATCCACTCTTCACGCAAGTCCAATAGTCTTTTCCTTGACCGTTTATCTTTTGACTATGGATACTTTTTACTGGTTTTCCATTTACCGTCATTTCTACTTCTAACTTTTTGTTATTTTTCTTTCCCTTTCCATACATCTCTCAACTATTCTTTACATTTGCTTTTGTCTATCATCTTGTTCATAACTCAACTCTTTTTTACTACCGTGATTACATCTCCTTTTCTCCCTTTTAAAAACGACACTTTACACTCATATCCCTCTGGTAACATATCCTTCTATTCTCCAATCTTTCTACTCCGAGTACATCACCACTAGTTCTACTACTCCAAACTTTCCTTCAGTTTTCTTAAACCCATAATAAATCCTTATTTACTAGGTTTTCTGCTTTATTTTCCTCTTCTATCTATAATCCACCTCTTCTTATGTTTCCTTTGTATTTTGATTCCCTTTTAGTTTTTTGTTATCAACATTTTATCTCTTTCTTACTATCTTCTTATTATCATTTTCCCACATTTTCACATATCCTACATTTACTGTCCTCTATGTTTTTCTAATTTTTTGCTTCCTTGTTTACGTTAGCTTCTATTTATCTTTCCTTCTTTATCATGCCAACGTCCATAAATACTCTAGTTTCCCTCAGTTTATTTTTTTTATACGCTTATTTTTGCTTCTAAATTCTTCACTTTTTAATACTATTTCTTTTTTATCTCTATCGCATTTTATGCTTCAACTTATCTTTTCTACTTTCATTTTTATCTCCCACATTCTCAATTCTTCTCAAGTCTTTTTACCACTAAATTATTTTTTCTTTTCCTGATGTTTTTGTTGTTGATCTTATTTTCTTTATATCATTAGTGGTTTTTAATTGTTCCTTTTTTATGTATTTAACAGGGTTGGCATGTTTAGGTTTTAGTGGTTTTTGTAAACCTTGATGAAGCAAATGCTTTGCCAAGACGTAACAATTCACAATTGCACTTGGTTTTGTCACCACACTATACAGATTTATACTTATCTTCTGGGACACCATACATAACACTTACATCACAATATAATATTTAAATTGTACCATACGAATAAATAAATAAATATCCACTTATATTCACCTAAATTAACTTTCATTTCCTTAGCTCCGCATTTTTTCAGCGATCTAATCACTTTTTTGCTTCTTCTAAGCATCTCATAAAGTTTTTGTTATTTCTTCATTTCCTTGACTCACTCTCCGTATATTCTGACATTTCCTTTCTTATTATTTTTTTATTTTATAGTGTAATTTTTTAAGGTAAATTTAAACAAATATTAAATGAAACGTTATACAAAATTTTAAATTAAAAATGTTTAAGTTAATATATGTGAAACAACCATAATTTAATATTGTTAAACAAAAACACTAAAACTGCTAAAATATAAAACAATTTGAAACTGCGGCTGGGTAAAAAGAATCCGTTTTGTCAAATACTCGGTAAAATACAAATCTCTTGAGCAATTATAATGATAAAAACAAGGAATCATTATTTTATGAGGAATGGGCTCTCCAAAGTTTTGAGAGAGTCCAAAATATAAACAACGTATAAGGGAAGAGAAAGGGCGGAAGTAAACAATTATAGAGAAGAGCATCACAAATCTAATGTGACGTAAACAACGGCGTTTCAAAAGAGAAGGATGGGAAGGAAAAAATAAATTAGAGGGAGGGCACTTTAAGAAACAGTAATAGGAACAAGCAACGGGCAAGAGAATTGGCCAAAAAGAGAAATATAATACCAGCTCATGTATGGAGATTGGGAAAAGAGTGTTTGTAAAGAAAATAAAAAGTACAGAAAGTGGACTTTTGATATTGGTGAGAAGTGTATGGAGCAGATATTGAAGATGGAAGGAATGGAAATAATTACAGAATGTTTAAGTAAAATATAGGGATGGAGATTAGGTAGAGGGAACTGGGGTATACAATAAGGAGGGAAATGAGCATGTACAAGTTAAGAATGTAGGCAGGGAGAAGTGCAGTGGGATGTAAGAAGAAGGTTAATGTGATTCTATTTGAATGTTGGAGATAAGTGTTAGGGAACAGAGAGAATAAAGGAGAGAGATAGAAGATTATATTATCAAACTTTCCAGTGCATTCCAAACTGGAAACACTATCATTTCTCAATTGTTCTAAACTTATTGAACTTATATGACCGAATCCAAAATTCAAAAAGGATCTTAGAACGTTTTAATCGGTACATACAGATAAAATATAAATATTTATAGTGAATCTTGAAATATATTGCTGGTTATTTATACGTATTAATACTGATATAAATGTGCTTTTGCATTTAATTTCCGACATAAATAAATTCAATTGCTTACATAAGAAATAAACAATGTAAATTTTGTTCTTATAATTCCATTATTGATTATTTGCTGCCCTCTTTGATGTGGAATTTGAAGTTCGGTTCAGTTCTTATGTATTTTATAGCAAACTCTTCTACAGATTTTCTCAAGATTTTCACTACCACCGCCATCTGTGTGATAATAAAGCAGCTTAGATTTAATGACTTCTGTTATAACGACGGTATTGAGTACTCAATTGCTGTTATTATTGAAACATTCCTTCGTAAACACTTACGAAATAAATCAAACAAAATGTTGTCATTGAAATTCCGTTCTATGAATGGTGTTTTAACCACGCGTGGATTAATTAACCCAGTGTCTATTTTAAAATTGTATCTGTTGTTGTTTAAATTTGAATTGACAATATAATTAAACCCAGTCATTTTTCATTTACACCGGAACATTCAGTTTGATGTTTGCTGCCTTTTATTATTTTATTTTAAGGAAAAAGTACTATAAACCATTTATATTTGTAAATGGCATGTTAAACTATATAAGATGAGCAACATAAGTCACTAGGTTTCTCATGTTCCGAAATTATACGTGTTTCATAGATTCTGTTAAAGAGATTCTATATGATATCAATTACGTCGTTGTTAAAAAGTTTAAAAAATTTAATGGGTAGTTGATCTGGTTTGGTAATTTTTCTAGATCTCATGTATATTCATTCCGTTTGAATATTGCTATGTTTTTCTCATTTACAGTCAGTTCGTTTTACCTGCTCTTTCTTCACTCTTCACAATATAGGTTGTCCATCTATGCAGTTTATCTTTTTAATTCTACCGGAAACTGATCTTTTAATCTTATAATACAGTGCTGACCTATTTTTCGTTTTGTGTTCTGTTACTACTTCTATTTTGTTGTGCATGTAAATATTGTCATGTTTCTTGTTTGTTGTTTAACTGTTAAATTTCTTCACATTGTTCTTCTTAATTTTTCTTTGTATTACGAGCACTTTATGCAGTTATTTATATTTATTGATGTTTTATTGTTTATTCGTCTTTCGTTTATTAGCAAAATCTCATTAAGTACTTGTCAAAATAAGAACAGTATTTGACAAGAGTTATTATGAAGATAAGAATACACTTACATCCGTTTGTAGAAAACCCGTTGGAACAAAACATTCGTAAAAACACTAGTAACGAATAAGTAAATAATTTATTTGTATTAATTCAACATCAAATGGGACTTCCTTCTTCTCTTCCTCCTCCCAGGTCATCAGTCCATAGATTGGTTTGTTGCAACCATCCATAGTCTTCTATCCGTCGCATTCGTTTCTAGAGTCATTAATTATATGATTTATGGATCGAGGCAGGATCTACCTTTGGGATTTTTCCATTTATTGTCTCTTTAATTATTGTTTTAATAGCCCTTTTCCTCTTAGGATATGACAGACTGTTTGCATTATTCTATCGACTATGTGATTCCACATGTGTCTTTTCTTCTCCTATTCTTTCCAATACTTTTATGTTGGTAATTTTCTCAATCCAAGCAATGTTTAACGCTCGTCTGTATCATCAAATTTTAAAGACTTATATTATTCTCTTGTCTGCCTTTCCGATGGTCCATGTCTCGCATTCATAAAAGCAGTACTCTATACATAAATCTTAATGAAGTTCTTCTTTGTTGTTATTGATATCTTTCTGTTTGCCAAAAGTTGATGTTTGTTGTAAAAGGCCTTTCTGAAACTTCTTCCATCCTCCGTGATAATGCTGCCCAAGTATGGGAATTATCTGACTTATTTTATTTTCTCACCTTTGACTCTTATGTTTGCATGTTGGTTTTCGGTTTGGCTTCTAAAGGTAGATATGTACATCTTCTTCTATCTATGATGACAATACAAAGTTTTTACTGATAGTGGGAAGAAATACTTGAAAAAATCTAATTGATTTGATCTCAGATCATCTTGTAGTCTTAATTAATGCTACTTCCTCAGAATACAAAAGAAGGTATCAACGGATGAAAGAAATTTTAGTTTAGAAATTCTCAGCGATTTTTGTTCAAGCTACTTTCTACTGATTAACCTAAAAGCAAAACACTTGTCCTTATGTAGATGCTTTCTACAATTGTTTTTAGCATGTTGCATTAAAAATGCGCACAGCATTTAATTTGGCGTTGATGAATTCACTGCTCGCATCTGACACTAATATTTCTACAATTCCATCTCACTTTCTACACCTTTTCAAGCTGTAATTCAGAAACCGTGAGATGAGTTTCAGAAAGTGTAAGTTTTATTTCAGAAAACGTAATATGTTATTCAGATTTGTACATTGAATTTCAGAAAGTGTAACTTGTAATTCAGATTAGTTAATCGTAATTCAGAAAACGTAAAATGTAATTCAGATTAGTGAATTGAATTTCAGAAAGCGTAACTTGTAATTCAGATTAGTAACTTGTTATTGAAAACGTAATTTGAAATTCGAAAAGCGTAATATTTAATTCAGAAAGCGTAATATATAATTCAGATAACATTAGCTTGGTACTTTGATATACTATTTCCAACAATTGTATTTTGCCAGATCAATTATACATAGTCGCTCTATGTACACAGATCGTCATCTGAGAGGATAAATGTTCTGTACCACATTTTCAAGATTGTTGGAAAAAAGCAAAATTCTTCTTGCATTTTTAAATTGATTTATTTGGCTCTTGTGGCAAAATAGCGCAAAAATAACGGATATGTGAGTATGTTGCCTTAGAAACTTCATATACATTTATTTTAATCTGACTTACTTTGACTTAAAAGTTAAAATTAATTTCCGAATGAATTTTAAAGATAACTGTGCAATTTGTCGAATCTCAATGACTCGAAATGCAGTTATTAATTGGAACCGTGTCAACATCTTTTGCACTCGAAGTGTGCAGCGCCCATTATTGCAAATCTCCAAAATGAAAACTGCCCATTATGCCGAGTTCCATTAATCGCAACTCATGAACTCCAAAGAAAGAGGTATGAATTAATGTACATAGTATTCATATTCTACAAAATATAATTTCTTTCAGCTACAAAAGCATACGGAGCAAGATAGAAACAGAGTGGTTGCATGTGCTAATAAAGGAGACGATTGGATAACCCTGGCTAAATCACTGTCCATCGATTATAAAACTGCCTTTCATTGGGTAAAATCTGGCATGGTAGAATGTTGCCTAAAGGGGCAACAAACCGAAAACTTTAACAGAAGCAGAAATTGATGAAGTCATATCTTGGGTAGAGCAGGATAACGGCAAAACCCTGAAACAATTAGTGGAAAAAGTCCTACAAAATTTTCGAAAAGTAGTATCAACAACAACGATTGGAAATTATTTAGAGGGTAGGCTTTTACAATAAAACAAGTTCATCATCAACCTATTACTATGAACACACAGGAAAATAAACAAAAACGAAGGGATTATGTGTTAGCGCTCAATGAATATATAAGAAACGGAAAACAAATTCTCTGGATGGATGAAAGTAATTTTAATTTGTTTTGCCGTCGTACCAGGGACGAGCTCGACGAGGTGCTAGAGCGGTACAGGAGCTTCTGCTTCCAGAGGTCCAAATGTTCACATAATCGGAGCCATAACAACGGCTACTGTAATTGCAATGGAACAAGAAGAGGCTCCTATACATATCATTGGCCAATGCTTGGGTGACAGCAATATTACAACAATGGCAGTATCTTGGAAACCAATTGCAAGATTTGGTCATTGTATGTGATAATGCACCTTGCCACTCAAGGGTACAAGACGTTGTAAATGGAACTGGAGCTGCACTGTTGAGATTGGCACCATATTCTCCAATGTTGAACCCGATAGAAACCATTTGGTCCAAAATGAAAGCCAATGTTAAAGCGACTCTTCGCATTCCTCCAGTATTTGGCCCTGGTGTTGGAGAACAAAGACTATCCCACCTAGAAGGTCTTATTGACCAGGCAAAAGATACCATTGTTGGGGGTGATTGCGCTCGAGCTGCACAACACACCACTACTTATCATGCTGCAGCTTTAGCTTTAGAAGACATGGTTGTAGGGCGATAGTTTAATATATAAAATAATAATTAAGATATTAAGATAAATAAATTAAGATACATATAGAATTATTTAAAGAATGATGTTCTTATTACAAAATATGTGTGTGTCTGTGTTATCTGAATTACAAATAACACTTTCTGAAATACAGATTACGCTTTCTGAATTTCATATTACGTTTTCTGAATAACAAGTTACGCTTTCTAAAATTAAATTCACTAATCTGAAATCAATATTACGTTTTCTGAATTACAATTTACTGATCTGAAATGCAAGTTACGCTTTCTAAATTACAATTTACTAATCTGAATTATATGTTACGCTTTCTGAATTACATATTACTAATCTGAATTTCAACTTACGCTTTCTGGATTCATTTCACAGTTTCTGAATTACAACTTGAAAAGGTGTAGTTGTCTAAAAGTATCCTTAAATATTTACCCTAATTTAACCACTCTGGTCTATTAGAATCACTCATAGAGAAACAATTACTTACATTTATTTTATCTGACGTTAGTCGTGAGTAACAAGTTATTTCCAAACTTTGCGATGGGTAGGGTATTATTAAAAATTTTTTTTTATAAAAGACTATATTAAGTATGGTATTTTATAGAAATAATGTATCAGATTTTAGTAATTTTTGTAAAAGATCGTCTATAGTGGAGCAGTAAAACAGATAGAAGGAAAAAAATGTGAAATTAGTGAGTAAGTTAGTATTAATTGAGGTTAACAAATATGGAAATAAGATTGACATTGACATGAAATAAATAGAAAAGAAATAAGAAAATACATCAACAAGGAGGGTCTACATCTACATACAAATCCCATGAAGTAAATCAAATTTTTTATTTGTTTGGCCTCTAGGTGAGTACATACATACGTACATACATTTTTTATACAGGGTGATCTAAATTAAGTGTTCACCATTGGTAACTCTGTTATTATTAAAGCTACAAAGTCGTTTATATGGGCAAACTAGTAGAGTTTTTTCCACTGATTACAATGTCAAAAACAGAAAAACAATTGAGCATCGCCTTCGTGAGTTATTTCAAAAGTTATATCTTTTTTAAATGGAACACTGTGTACATTATACAGCGGTCAATGAAATAATTAAAAAAATTGATATTGATAAAACAACAATTTTAAAAATTAAAAAATTAAGTAGCCATTGAACATAAGATTAATTTATATTTTTCTTATTCAATACGCCGAGATTTATTACTAAATGAAATAAAGAAAAAATGCGTTACAATTTTATGAGCATGGAAATGTATAATAACAAAAAAATGAAATTATTGGTAATAAAGTATTAGTTAGGTTCTGTACTATGGAATTGAAAAAAAATGAATATTAACATATGTACTACCACGATTATTTTAGTTTATTAATAAAACTTTAAAATATTCTGAAAATAAATTAACACTAAAAATTAGAACTAGAACTAGATTAGGTATTCAAAAACAGAGCCTCCTTCTTCAATACACTTTTGGGATCGTTTCAAAACACCGCGTGTTGTCTTAAGGACCGCTTATCATCAATAGAATTAATTGCATTTGTAACTGTATTTTTCAATTTTTGTATTATCTGTATTTGTAAATTTCATTTTTGAGATGACCCCAAAAATAAAAATCGAGCGGTGTTAGGTCCGGTAAACGAGGGGGCCAATAAATAGGCTCGTTTGTAGCCAGTCACCTGTTTCCAAAACAATCTTGTAAGAATGTTCTAATTCGATTTGTATTATAGGCCGACGCTCCATCTTGCTGGAAATACATTTTTTGGCAACGGTAGAAGTTTACATCATCTAAAAAGTCATCTAAAATCGTTGACAATAACTGAATGTAGCGTGTGCCTGTCAGTGTTCCACTATAGAAATATGGTCCAATAATGTTAGAACCCACCAACCACACCAAACATTAAAACTAAAACGTCTCTGAGGGTCACGTGGATGAGTCAACAAGGGGTTTTTCGTGTTGCAATGGTGGCGATTATGCCTATTAAACATACAGCCGTTAGAAAAATTTGCCTCATCGCTCCATATAATATTTCTATAGAAGTTTAGATCTTGAGCACATTTATTAATAAACCTGTAGAATCTTATTCTCCTGGCATTGTCAAGTGGTTCTAACGTTTGAACTGTATGATGTCTAAATGCTTTCAATGTATGCTTCTTGAGAATGCGTTGGATGGTGTTAAAAGAAATTTCGCTGTCTTTCGACACATCTGTTATAGAATTATCTGGGTGCGCTTCGAAATATGCCAATACGTAGATTTCGGTTTCTTCTGATACGATATAATTATTTTTTTTCATTTGTTTGACAAAAACGCTTCTATTACTTCTAAATCTTCGATATAGACGTAAAAAAAGTCAATTAGGCACTTCACGGTGAGGAAATAATTCTTCATAACGTTGCAGTGTTCTTTGACAATTTTTATTGCAAATAATATAAGTTTCCAACATATCATACTTTTCAAGATGCGTAAAAGGCATTTTTAACGAAATGCTATGCTATTATACTATTTTGTTTCATAAACTACTTGATCTTCAAACTGCAAAAAAATGGTTTTACTTTTATTGTTTAATTTTTTATAACCATTCACTGTTCTAATTAATCAATTTAGTAATAAATCTTGGCATAGTAGTAAGAAAAAATAAATTATGTTATGTTCTATGGCTACTTGATTTTTAGTTTTTAAAATTGTTGTTTTATCGATATCTCGATTATTTTCAATTATTTCAAAAAAATTTATAGGAGCTTTTTTATTCAGAATTGAATTTCGCATTGACCGCTGTAAAATATACAGAGTGTTCCGTTTAAAAAAGGTATAACTTTTGAAATAAGTCAAGAACGCGATGCTCAATTGTTTTTCTGTTTTCGGCATTGTAATCAGTGGAAAAACTCTACTAGTTTGTCCATTTAAAACGACTTTGTAGCTTTAATAATAACAGAGTTACCAATGGTGAACACTTAATTTAGATCACCCTGTATACTCTCTCTAGGTATGCGAGACCTATCAAAGATGTACAATTATATCGCTACGACTTCAAATATTAAAAATCGAAAAACCAGACATACAGGGTGGGGCACTATTAACGAATTATTCTGTCGCATTAAAATAATGTAGCTAGTAGATACGCGTATATGATCTTGATATACGACACATCTACTTCAGGGATCCGCCCCTGCCTAAGCGAGCCTTGGTTTATCTTCCAATACCATACGGGGGAAACCATTGTCCTATCTCCACCTCCTCTCCTAACATTTCCTTCTATCAATTCCCCAACCATTACATCCATACCCTTATTCACCAACCAACCCGCACTGGCCAGCGTGGTAGAGAAATGGCTAAAAAACACCTCAAAATTAACAGTTCACAGAAGAAAAGGCCCTCAGTCCCCGGCAATTCGCATATTCCCGACCAGTAGCTGTAGGACACATAGACAGCAAACAAGGGTGCGAAGAATACCAGGTTATTACTGCCACAAGAGCAACAAACATTGCAACGAAAAAGGAAAAAGATATTACATATAAACACATACAATGTACGCACTTTGTCAACAGAACAAAAATTACCAAACTGGAAGAAGAACTGAAAACTATTAAATGGGATATTGTAGGTGTCGGAGAAGTGAGAAGGAGAGGAGAAGATCAGATTGAACTCAAATCAGGTAATGTGTTTCACTATGTGGGTGAAGAAAACTCCTCAATAAGAGGAGTAGGTATGCTAATTTACAAAGATCAGGTTAAAAACATTCAAAGTATAGCTAGTATGTCAACAACAGTAATATGTATATACAGGGTGATTCAGCTAAACCGTTCATTAGAAGTTTATGTACTTTCCGTTGAAATATTTGTTTAAAAATTTGGAATAGGGATTGCTCAAAAGTTCTATTTAATTAAAATATTTCAGCTCTTCTAGCACTTCCGGTTATACCGGAAGTGGCTACCAACTTTCTTATTTTAAATGGAATGATATATTTTTTGTATATTTGGATTTTACGCTAAAATCTGAGTTACTTTTATGTAGCACAACCTATATGAAAAATCAATGGTTTTGAGATATTCTTATTTTTGAGCAAAATTGGTTTTGTAGTATTGTTTTCAAACGCTTGTCAATGATTGAAAAAGAAAGCTATAGTAACAAAGTTTGGGCTATACTTAGGAGGACTGTTAAGTTTTTAAATGATGTGTAATTTGACATCTCATTATTTACAGGGTGTTCAAAATGTTTGGCTAAATCTGACTAACTTCAACTGCCCAAAAGTCAATTTATTTAAATAGAACACCCTGTTGCTCTATGTGATGGAGAATTAAGTGGTCTTTCAATCTTCATAAGGGTTCCCTATACCTATCGGTTACCATTTTCCTGCTATCGATGTATTTACATTCGACACACAATATTTCTCTATTTTATTAAATAATTTCTGACTAGTGGCCTGGGAAATTAAAACAATGTGCTTTATTTATCAAACTTGTAAACGTCGACGTGGCACATTATACACGAAAATTATTGAAAGAACTTGCCGTTTGTTTAACGAGAGATATCCACACTTGCGACCTCTAAATAAAACTACGTTTAAGAGAATAGAAGCAAATTTTAAACAATTTGGAATTCAATGTACTAGAACACGCCCCAAGGTAGTCACCGGTGATGAAGACAACGAAATTAATGTATTGGCATATTTTAATGCAAATCCACATGCATCGATCAGAGCTGCGTCTGAAGATTTGGGACTGTCCTACTCGTCGATACAGAGAATTTTGGCACAACGTAAAATGCATGCTTTTTCTATTATAAAACTACAAGCTTTCCGCCCAGGTGACGAAATACGTCGTGTAGCATTTTGTGAAAGCATTTTATTAAAACGCAGGAAGACCCAAATTTTTGAAAAAAATTATTTAGACCGATGGACCAAAATTTAGTAGAGAAGGAATCATTAATAGGAAAAATTGGCATTATTGGGCAGAACAAAATCCTCGAATGGTGCGCGAAGGTAACTTTCAAGACACATTTAGTTTTAATGTTTTTGTTTAATTATGGATAATCGTGTTTGTTTTGAAGTGTATGACGAAAATTTAATTTCTCGCAAATATTTAGAAATGCTTAGAGAGTGGTTTAAAATTTTTTGGAAAATTTACACCTAAATCTTCTAAATTCAGGTTGGTACCAAATGGATCCCGTGGGGTTGCTGATCCCCATCGGGCGCCTCCCCAGGTGGTGGATAGGGGAACGCCTCCCAGACATGGGTGGTACCTAGGAAATTAAATACTCGGGGGCAAACCAAAATCAGCATTACAGCGACTGTCTCAGATTGGGTGGCTGTAAATCGGGCACTCTTTGTCCCAGGGTCTAAAACAGGCCCCAAAAGCGGAAGAATCACAATTGTGGTCAACGGTGTAAGAATTCAGAAGGCAAGAAGAAACCACTGAATTAAAGATCCCTTGTGGATATCCTTAGTGATAATCATCACACCATTACATTACAATGGCTTTGTTCAATTCGAAATGTTCCGGAGTTATAACTCCTCCAATCGGATCTCCGGGGAGGAGAACGTTGAATAAAGTTGAGTACAGAACTGTGACACATAGAAACGATAGAATTGCTACATGGAACGTTAGAAGTCTTTGTGCACCTGGAAAAGTGGATAACGTCTTTTAGAAATGACGAGACTCAATATCAACATACTTGGCTTGAGCGATATTCAGTGGAACAGGTCAGGGAAGCATATCACCAAGAATGGCATAATGTACTATTCGGGGAATGATGATGCCTGTCATCGATATGGAGTAGGAATAATTGTCGACAAGAGAGTGCAACATACGGTGTCCAGTTTCGTCCCATTCTCAGACCGCATAGTTCTACTGAAACTGACCTCAAATAAGGTTCCAGTAAATGTTATCCAAGTGTATGCACCTACAGCAGATAAGGACGAGGATGAAATAGAGTTGTTTTACCAAGATCTAGCTAAAGTGATCAAACCTATCAAGAAACACGAAGTCCTCATTATAATGGGGGATCTAAATGCGAAGGTTGGCCAAGGTGAAGCGACTAATGTTACCGGCAAGTTCGGACTAGGTCTTCGCAATGAGCGAGGACACAGATTGATCAAGTTCTGTCAAAGGGAGGATATGATAATAACCAATACCCTCTATCAGCTTCCTCCACGTCGGCTTTATACTTGGAAAGCACCATCAGACGGAAAATCAGGTATAATTAGAAACCAGATCGACTACATTATGATCCGTAGAAGATTCAGAAATACTATCAAGTCAGTAAAAACATATCCAGGAGCTGACATAACATCCGATCATAATCCGGTGGTAGCTGTAATTCATGTAAGACTGAAAAAACTCGTTCGGAAAACAACTAAGGAACGTATAGACCCTAGAAGACTGAAGGACAACGTAGTGTACAAAAAGGTTGAGAAGAACATAAACGAAAAATTAAACGAACTAAGACACAACGATGACAATAATATCACCATAGACCAGCAATGGCAAAACATAAAAAGTACTGAAGGATGCAGGAAATACAGATTTGAAATCCATAAAGGGAAAGAACAAAGAATGGATGACACAGGAGATACTGGACCTGATGGTGATACGAGGCCAATATAAGGGCAAGGATGTGCAAATCTATAAGACCATAAACAATGAGATCAGAAGTAAAATAAGACAGGTCAAGGAAAAATGGCTACTTGATGAATGTCGAAAGGTTGAAGCCTATCAAGACAGATACGATTTTTTCAATATGCACAAGAAGGTAAAGGAAATGACTGGGAGAACAAAGAGACGACAACCAGATGTGTTGGTAAACAAGAACGGCGACTTGATTGTAGAACCGATAGACAAACTGGCAAGGTGGAGCGAATATATACAAGAACTTTTTAACGATAATCGGATAGAACTGGAAAACCCAGACGTGGAGTATACTGGTCCAGAAATATTAAGAGAGGAACTCGAACAAGCAATTAAAAACTGTAAATCCGGAAAAGCAGCAGGACCTGACGAAGTGCCTGCTGAACTACTAAAACTCATAGGGAAGGACTCCATAGATATTCTACTGAAACTATTTAACAACATTTATGAGACGGGCAGAATTCCTAGCGATTGGCTAACCTCAACATTCGTAACACTGCCAAAGAAAAATAAAGCCAGAGAATGTTTGGACCACAGAATCATCGCCCTAATGAGCCACACATCGAAAATATTTTTAAAGATCATACATAACCGAATTCATAAGGATTTAGAACAAGACATCAGTGACACTCAAATGGGTTTTAGGAAGGGCGTAGGAACAAGAGAAGCGCTCTTCGGACTAAACGTACTTAGACAAAGATGCCTAGATATGAATCATGATATGTACATCTGCTTTATCGACTTTCAAAAGGCATTTGATAGAGTCCAGCACACAAAACTCCTAGAGATACTAAAAGAAAAAACATCGATAGTAAGAACATAAGAATAATATCCAATCTCTACTGGCATCAAACAGCACGAGTCAAAGTCGGAGAAGATATGAGTGAGGAGATCAAGATATGTCGAGGTGTTAGACAGGGTTGTGTATTGTCGCCTCTCTTATTCAATGTATATAGTGAGGGCATCTTTGAAGAAGCGCTGTCAGAAGAAACCCGTCATAAACGGGGAAAGACTTAACAACTTACGATACGCAGATGATACCGTTATATTCGCCGACAGTCTGGAAGACCTACAACATCTGGTTGAGGTAACAAACATTGCCTGCAAGAGATATGGCCTGGATATGAACCTAAAAAAGACCAAAGTCATGACAACTTCAAAAAACCCAAGCACAAATCACAATAGACCGTCTATAAATATTAATAACAACAAACTGGAATGGGTATCCTCCTACAAATATCTTGGCACATGGGTAACTGAAACAACAGAACATACAAAAGAAATCAAGTGTCGAATTGAAGTAGCTCGCAGTGCTTTCATAAAAATAGAATAAAATACTTTGCAGCCGAGATATAACATTAGAACTGAGAACCAGAATACTAAAATGCTATATATTCTCCATTCTATTGTATGGAATGGAGGCTTGGACACTCAAGTCAGAAAACAACAAGAACATAGAGGCATTTGAAATGTGGTGCTATAGGAGGATGCTGAGAATACCGTGGGTTGACAAGGTTTCAAATGAGGAAGTACTACGACGAATGAATAAAGCCAAAGAAATCAGTAACACCATAAAAGGGAGAAAATTAGAATATCTAGGACATGTTCTGAGAGGAGATAGATATAACATCCTTAAGCTAATTATTCAAGGCAAAATAAAAGGCAAGAGAACGATTGGCAGAAGAAGAATCTCTGGCTACGCAATTTGAGGGAGTGGTTTGGTTGCACGTCCGCAGAACTCTTCAGACGCGCGATTGATAAGGTCCGAGTAGTGGTGATGATTTCCAATCTCCGATAGGAGCGGAATTTCAAGAAGAAGACCAAATGGATGGTACTCCAGCCCATTCAACCCATGAGGTTTATAAAGAATGATTTCACTTATGTTCGAAGATCGTTGGTTTGGACGCAATGGTCCATCTCTATGGCCTCCAAGATCATCCTGACCTAACACCCCTGGATTTTTTTATGGTGGTATGTCAAGACTAAAGTCTCATTCAAGGCCAGTCTATAACAGAGATAACTTATTACATCGGGTTTAAACTGCCTTTGCTGAAGTAGATGTGCAAATGGTTTCAAAATCCACAATAGCTGAAGTTAACAGAAGAGTTTTATTGTGCTGAGAAACCACGGACGGCATTATCGAACAGTTGCTAAATTAATAATTCAATTAATTTGCTTCAATGTTTTTGCAATGTAATTTTATTTAGAGGTCATAAATGTAGATATCTCTCGTTAAACAAACGGCAAAGTTCTTTCCAATAATTTTGTAACATTCTCCATGAATAAAAAATAAATTTAGATGTCTTCATTCGAATTTTTCTTGGGGTGGATTTCCATATCGTGTATGAATGTGTCACGTCGACGTTTACAAGTTTGATAAATAAGGCACACTGTTTTAATTTCCACAGGCCACTAGTCAGAAATTATTTAATAAAATAGAGAAATATTGTGTGTCAGAATGTAAATACATCGATAGCAGGAAAATGGTAACAGATGGGTATAGGGAACGCTATATAAAGATTGAAAGACCACTTAATTTTCCATCACATAGATCAACAAGATACAGGGTGTTTTATTTAAAAAAAATTGACTTTTGGGCAATTGAAGTTAGTCAGATTTAGCCAAACATTTTGAACACCCTGTAAATAATGAGATGTCAAATTACACATCATTTAAAAGTTAATTAGAACGACATGTGTGCGTTTAAAGTGCATAAGCGCTATCTACGCGACAACTTTAATGCTTGAAACACACGTGTGTCGATAAAACGACAAATACTGCTTGATTTTTTATCCCAACACAACATATATGCAATAAACACTTTCTTCAAAAAGAATGAAAGTCGGAAGTGGACGTGGATAAGCCCTGATGGAAAAACCAAAAATGGAATTGATTTGGTCATAACAGATAGAAAACAAATAGTACAGGACACAACCGTACTGAATAGAATATCGATCGGGACTGACCACAGAGCAGTTAGAACTAAAATAACCATTAATCTAAAAAAAAAGATATAAAATGCTTAACGTAATCGTCACAACATAAATGGATTCCACCGAATGCACCCGAAGCATATGCCGAAGATATCACGCAATCTCTACAACACTCTAATGAGGAACAGATGAATATTAATAACCAAAATAGACAGATAATGGAATCAATAAAAATGCACAATCAATGTTTTGTAAACAAGACAACACAACAAGAGAAATAATCAGTATTGGAAACAAAAGCCTTAATGGAAAAGAGAAGAAACCTGAGTGAAATAAAAAAGAGAAACACACAAGAATATAAGAGTCTTAATAAAATGAAAAGACATTAGGAAATATAATACTGAAATTATCACGGAGACTATTGAACAAAATAAGAGTCTAAAAGTAAGAGAAAAAGCTTCCATCTGGCAAAAAGAAATATGTAAATTAAGAAGAATGGATGGAACATTGAAAACGGATAGACAAGAAATATTGAAAACCGCTGAAACATTCTACAAAAACCTCTACACTAGCCAAAAAACGCAAAGAAAAGAAATGGAACAAGTAGAAAGACTTCTTAAACCAAGGATCAGAAATACTAATGCCGATAGTACTGTCAGAAGTAAGAACAGCTCTAGCAGAGATGAAAAATAACAGATCACAAGAGAGGATGGAATAGTCATAGAAACAATAAAATCAGGCGAAGACTCTCTTATGCGGTCAGTTAGAAACCTATTCAACAAATGTCTAGAGCAGGGTAATATACCAGATAACTGGAACAACGCAGTTATCGTTCTACTCCATAAAAAAGGCGACATCACTAAATTAGAAAATTATAGACCCATAAGTCTCCTCTGTCACTTATATATAAATTATTTATGAAAATATTAACAAAACGCTTAGACCTTGAAGCTGGATTTCTATCAACCGCATAAACAGGCAGGTTTCAGGAAAGGATATAGTACAAAGGATCATTTACAAACCGTAAAAATATTGATCGAAAATGCGTGGAATACAATAAACCCTTAGTGCTGACATTTATAGATTACCACAAAGCTTTTTTGATTCAGTAGAATTCGAAACAATATTGGCAGCACTGAAAAACAATGCCGAATATATTACAGATATACATCACTAATTAGAAACATATACAAGAAAGCCACATCAAGCATACGCTTACATGAAAACAGAGAGAAATTCAGCTTGGGACTAGGAGTAAGACAAGGGGACATCACCAAAACTTCTTTACAACAGCTCTAGAGCTAAGTTTTAAAGATAACCAATGGCAACAAAAGGGAATAAATATCGATGGACAAAAACTCAGTCATCTTAGATTTGCTGACGATATTATATTAATCTCGGACAACTTAGGAGATGCAATTGCTATGGCAAAAGCCTCATGGATTCGTCGCAAAAGCAGGTTTAAGCATAAATTTTGAAAAACCAAAATTATGACATACCTCGTGATGAATAATGACGTAAAGATTGATGGAAACATAATAGAGCAAGTTGATACTTACAAATACCTAGGCCATGAACTAAGAATAGGGAGAGATAACTAAACGCATGAGGTACAAAGGAGAATAGGACTAACTTGGACCGCTTTCGGTAGACTAAGTCACATCTTACGAAGGATAGAAATGACTGGAATAAATTGAGGGACGCTTATGTTCAGCAGTAGACGCAAATGGCTACATGATAATGATGATGATTAAAACGACAAATAATGTAAGAAATCTTAAGGTATACATATATCGAGATTATTTGAGACCACATTTTAAAAATATTTTTGATTGTACAGGGTACTCCAGAAACCCATACCATAATAAAGTTGGGTTATTTTTAATGGATCACTCTGTATTTTTTTCTTTTTTTGAATTGTACGATCAAAAATAATGTATGTTTGTTAACATGTCCCTATACCTACTTTCATTTCTGAGATAAATCAATTTTACCTGATTTGCAGACCCTCCAAAAAAATACAATAACTTCAAAATAAATAGGAACAAGCAATTTTGTCTTACATTACGTTATTAAAACCTTTCAGCATCCTTTTTGCAATATTTACTTTATATGTTTTGATGTACAGGGTGTTTTTAATACTACCGCATAAAACTATTCACTTAAAACCTAAAAGACTTTCTTAACTAAATGGAAGCGGGAACTAATTACCTTTCAGTCGGTATTAGGGTTACCAACCCCTAACTCTGATAGTTTTCGAGATATCTCAAAATTTGCTAGTTTAACAATTTGCGATTACTGATTACTAAGTTACCTGTGAGATATCCGTAAAATGAACATGATTTTGCTACCATTTTTAATATATAGGCCAAATCAGCTTTAAATATTAACCTTAAAACAATTTTTTTTAGAACAAAATAACAGAAATTTGCTCGACTTATGTATCTTAGGGTCTAAAAGTCAGCCAAATCACGCCACTGGTTACAAACAACAACAACCATTATTTGTTACAGCAAAATCAATCACATGTAGTAAACATTGGCAACTTTGTTAACGAGAAAGGAAAAAAAGAAAAAAAAAAAAAAAAAAAAAAAAAAAAAAAAAAAAAAAAAAAAAAAAAAAAAAAAAAAAAAAAAAAAAAAAAAAAAAAAAAAAAAAAAAAAAAAAAAAAAAAAAAAAAAAAAATTAAAATAATGGTTTTACAAATTATCGTACCACTATTACAGCGATTTTTATCACAGTCTTAGTTAACAAGTTAAAGTTTGTCGATGTTTACAGTGTGATTAATTTTTTATGTACCAAATAACGGTTAAACATCAGAAATTGTGACCAGTCAGCGTGATTCGTTTGACTAGAGCACATAATACTATTCATAAGCACATTTCTGTTTTTTTTTTTTCTGAAAAACAAATATTTTTAAGGTAAATATTTTAAACTGAATTGGCCTATACATTAAAAGTGGTTGTAAGATAATGTTTATTTTACGGATATCTCACAGGTAACTTAGATTCCAGTAAATCGCAAATTGTTAAACTAGCAAATTTTTAAATATCTCGAAAACTATCAGAGTTAGGGGTTAATAACCCTAATATCGACTGAAAAGTAATTAGTTCCAGCTTCTAACATGCTACAGAAATACTGAGTGTTTTATTTAAGATAAGCAAGTTATTTAAGTTTTAAATCGTTAGTGTTATGCGATAGTATTAAAAACACCCTGTAGATCATAACATAACAGTAAATATTGCAAAAAGGATGTTAAAATCTCTTAGTAAATTGGTGTAACTGAAAGTTGCTTGTTCTTACTTATCTTGAAGTTATTGTAGTTTTTTGGAGGGTCACCAAATCAGGTAAAATCGATTTATCTCGAAACGTAAGTAAATAGGTATAGCGACAAAATACATTATTTTTTATCGTACAATTCAAAAAATAAAAAAAATATAGGATGTTCTATTTAAAATAACCCAACTTTGATATGGTACGTGTTTCTGGAGCACCCTGTACAATCCAAAATATTTTTAAAATGTGGTTTTTAATAATTTTAATATATGTATGCCTTAAGATTTTAATATTATTTGTCGTTTTAATGCTACAGAATAATTCGTTGGTAGTGCCCCACCTTGTATAATTTTGCTATCTGACGACAAAAAATTCTCACTAGAGAATTATCAACATTCACTTTAAAGCTTAGAATTCAATTAAAATATTAAAATTTAATATTCTCACTATAATGTGAAATGCACAACCCAGAAAAAATAATGCTACGAATTTAAAACTATGGTAGATGTTGTTGCAAAGCTTAGTAGAAAGCAGCCGTTGTTCTTTCTTTACTATCATAACTAACAATGTCAATAACTCTTACCTTAAGATTAACTAAATATTATCAGTGCATTTTTAATAGTTTGTTAGATGTACACCATAGAATGAATCGAGTAAGACAACGTTAATTTTTTTGAAAAAATTTTCCTTGCGTTAAATTTGCCAAAAAATATTCCTTAACCGTAGTCAGGACGACTGGACCCCTTTAAGAAAGTGGAAGGTAAAGAACGATAGTTCGCACCCTAATATGGGTGCTTCTTCTAAGCCAGTACCAGATTAAATAGGTGTTGTAATAAAAGTTGTAAGTTTGAAACACATTATTTTGTTATAATTTGGTTTCATCACTCATTTCCAGTCCAGTCGTCCTGAGTACTGTCTTGGAATATTTTTTGGTTAATTTTTTCTTTACTTCGGTAGAATCCAAATCATTGGTATGAAGGAAACGGGTTTTCTTTTCGTAAAATTGAAGGAAATATTATTCGTGATCACGCTACTATGCACGAATTTAGTCTGTATGGTTACGACAGGGTATTACACAACATCGTCCTTGTGGAAGACCAATGGTCGTAAAGATACTTTCTTCTTCGGAGCAAATGACAATACAAGATCGATTTTAGAGCACAAGGTAAGTCTATGTAGATTAGACAAAAGCTCTTGGCCGTCACGTGTTGACAAAAAAAATGTATCAATGAATTTCATTTTTACGCTAAATCTATATCGTCCAAATCTTCAAATCGCACCACAGAAGATTGTCAAACAAATGATAGCCGTAGAAGAATACGATAAAATTGAGAAGAATGAGTAAATCTCCAGTTTGCCGAAAGACGTCCAACAGCTGGTGTGATGATTTGAGGTGCAGTACTATTAGACAAAGATCACCTCTAGTGAGGGACATTGAACGTCCATGGTAACGTCAGTAATGTTTTAGAACCAGTGCCGTTCACGAAGATCTAACACGTGTGGGAATGATAGGTGAACGTCTTCAACGATTGCAAAGACCTCCTGATAGACAAGCTGGGACATCAGCTTCAGTTTCCGTGAAATACACCACAGAATTACATATGCCACTAAGAATAACTGCCTACATGGCTGTGCATGGGAACGTAACATATTATTAGTTGTAGTTCTTGTTTGATTTTTATTTAATTTTACTAAATTCATAGCATCTGTTCTGGGTGGTGCTTTTCTTATAAAAGTGAGGCATATAATTGAACAATTACTTTCTCGGCCAACCAAAAAATCCATCGGTTACTCTTAAACGTATATAAAAATGATGAACACAACTTATGTTGCACCATATTAAACTAACAACTTGCGCTGTCGTCAAATCTGACATCTTCGATTTATCCAAGATATCATTCAACACTTCCAACCCTAAAATTTTATTAACACTGCGCACTGGTTTAAAAACGTTAACGTACTTGCCTTTCAAGCGCTTTACATGGACATTGTAATAGTCGTCATAATGAGTTAAACAGTACAAGTTTAATTTTCTTATTTGATTTACAATTTCTTCCTTTGACATTGTAGTATGTGGTGCAGAAAAAATACAAAGAAGCTTTAAGCACCGATTGCGGTGTTTCTGATACAACGCTGCGTCAACTACAATTTAATGTCAAAATGTTAACTAGTCATCAAAAATCATACAATCATTTTCTCGGGCATCATTTACTAATGATCCACGACCTAATAAACCGGATGACTTATCTGCTACTTTTTGTGAATTAACTTCTATAGAAAGTTTTCTCATTACGTCAAATTAGAGAACGAATTTTATTGTCTACTGTTATTATGGAAACAATTGGTAATCATTATTACTAACTAATCAAAAGACAAAAGTATACATGTTTTAAGCATTCTCATTAGAGTCAGATTCGTAGTCGGTATCGATAATTAACTCGTCTGAATCATCACCATCTGTGCTGTAAAAATTTATCGCTAAAAAGTAACGCATTATACAATTGCATTAAAAAATAGCAGAAATTTTACCAGAACGGCATTTTGCTTCTTCTAATGTAGAGGTTAGTGCCGCTTCAAAGTCCTCTATTTTTAGTTCTGAGTAAGTTGCTTTCGACTGCTCAGCATCAAAATCCAACATAGTATTTAACTCTGCCAAACTGTCCTATAAATGATTTCTAATTATAAAATACATGACTTTTTTTAAGTATTACTTACTTGTGACGACTGTTCTGCATCCAAATACAAAATAGTATTTAGCTGTGCCAAACAGTTCTATAAATGATTTCTAATTATCAACTACATGATTTTTTAAGTATTACTTACCTGCGAATTCTGAATCACTGTTGGATAAAATCAATGAAGTTGTTTGTGGTAGGAGGTGGTGTTGGCTCAAAAAGCACAACCATACTGATATTGCAACATTCATAAAACAAATTACTAAAAACAAATTTGTTATACTGAGAGTTGTAGCTGAATACTTCTTCTTGTTGTAACTGTCTTTCTAACTGTTCGTGGATTTCAATAAGTTTGACATTGTGCCATAAATTGTGCTTTCTGAATAGGCAACATGTTCGAACTGTACCACGAGCATATTGAAAGAAATATATCAAAGTACGTGGTGTTTTATTAATCATTTTGTGTTATAAACATTCAATTGTTTGCCAACACGATATCGTTGAGAATTTGTATATGCATTTCTTTTATATGAAGCCCAGTAATATTTCAAATGAATATCAATGTTTATCTTTTTATTAACTATAATTATATAAATTACAAAACACCATCAATTATTTAATGGTTTACTATTAAAGAATTTAATAGATTTAAACAACAATTAAGTATTAACTATTATTTTAGAGAAAATAAAACTAAGAAAACAAAAATGTAATTAGTTCGATTTTCTAAACCATATGAAACGCACCAACCAAAACTTTTCAAACTTTGGTATGTTGGTTTATTAAATATTAAGTCATGAAAGTTTAGGAAAACAAAAATCAACAACAACAAGAACAACAAGGGGGGGGGGGGGGGGGGGGGGGGGGGGGGGGGGGGGGGGGGGGGGGGGGGGGGGGGGGGGGGGGGGGGGGGGGGGGGGGGGGGGGGGGGGGGGGGGGGGGGGGGGGGGGGGGGGGGGGGGGGGGGGGGGGGGGGGGGGGGGGGGGGGGGGGGGGGGGGGGGGGGGGGGGGGGGGGGGGGGGGGGGGGGGGGGGGGGGGGGGGGGGGGGGGGGGGGGGGGGGGGGGGAGGGGGGGGGGGGGGAGGGGGGGGGGGGGGGGGGGGGGGGGGAGGGAGGGGGGGGGGGGAAGGGGGGGGGGGGGGGGGAAGGGGGGGGGGGGGAACGACAAATACTCAAATTAGAATAGCAAAAAAAACCGTACATAAAATTGTAAGAAACTTCATTTAATACATTTAAAAAAGTGAAGATTTCGTACTTTTGAACCCCAATAAAATAAATGTGACATTTCTATCAACAAACATCTTGTCAATTTTTAGTACCGTGTATGACCCCTTGAGCCCGAATAACATCATTTAACCGTTGTGGTACAGAGTTGATCAAATTTCTTATGAAAATTTGAGGAATTCCCTCAAACTCCTGTTGAAGGGCTAATCGCAGCTCTTGGAGAGTCTCTGGCATGGTTAACCGACGACGAATGCGCCTCTGAAGTTCATCCCAAACGTATTCAATGGGATTAATGTCCGGCTACACGCTGGCCAATCAAGTGTTCGAATACCGACCTTCTCCAGATAGTCGTTTACAACTCGTGCGATGTGTGGTCTGGCGTTATCGTGCATCAAAATGAAGTCAGGTCTAACAAAATGAGAAAAGGGAACAACAGCTTCCTGAAAAATGTCTTCTACATACCTGTGGGCGTTTAAAGCGCCATTTTCCACAAATATCAGGTTAGTGTGCTTCCGTGGAAATACCTGCCCATACCATAACCGAACCTCCATGAAAGGATAAGCGTTCAAATATGGCGCAGTCCGCATATCGCTCATTTCTTCTTCGCCAGACCTTTCGCGGCCATAAGGGCATTGCAGACAAAAGCGAAGTGAAGAGAAGGGCACTCCATTGTTGTAGGTTCCAATTAACATGTAATCTCGCAAACTGAAGGCGTGCTCTTCGATGCTTAGGTAACAGCTGCAGTCCTGTAGCAGGTCTCGGCGACGTTAGGCCACCTTCCTCAAGTCTTTGCCTAACCGTCCTTCACTTACATCAACACCACTCACTGCTTGTAAGCGATGTTGCATTTGAACAGCTGTTGATCTGCGATTCCTTAGCGTATTCAATATGATGAAACGATCATCAACTACACTTGTCGCTCTTTTCCTTCCGGATCCTACTCGCCTATCGAATGTACTAGTCTCTAGAAAGCGATTCCAGGCATCTTGAACGGTAGTACGAGGTATGCCCAACGTCCGAGACACATAGCACTGACTAGGACCGTCTTCAATCAAAACTACAATCTAAGCAACGTCTGCACTAGTTAGCAGCATTGCTAGCTTGTAAAAACATTGATCAACTGTCAAACTAAAATTTAAACACAATGCACTTACGCCTACTTACATTTTCGTAATTAAAACAAAAATGGCATTTACAGTGTTTCCGTCAATGCATCGAATTGAATTTATTTCTGGGTTTATTTGACTTTTATTTTTTGTAATTTCTGCCTGTCATGTGAGTAATATATGGTTCCTGGAAAAAAAATAAAAATACATAAATTAATGAAGGTTTAAGTGTGCTTTTGCAATATTTCTGAGTGACCGGTGTTTTTGCCGGTCAGTGTATGAACAACGATAATTGTTGCAATTTTTAAGATTTATTGTATAAACGAATGGATTAAACGTTGTTGATGCGGAAGGATGGATAATTTGGTTTAAATCTATTCAGTTGTCATAATTAAGATTTTACTAGCTTGGTCTTTATACACCATTTATTATTTATTCGTATGGTAGAAGTGGTGCCCCAGAAGATCAGTATACACCTGTATAGTGTGGTGATGAAACCGTGTGCAATTAGATTGGTCTGTCTGGCAAAGCATTTGCTTCAAGGTTTAAGAAAACCACTAAAACCCAAACCCTTACTCACCTTAGTTTTCATATGTAATAGTATTGATTAAGTGTGTAAACATTATAGAAGGTAAATAAGAACATAAACTATAACAGCCCAGCCTTGCATAAAGATATATAATGGACCGATCCAAGCGCCAGTCATGACTATGACAAAAATTGTAGGTTAAAGAAGTAGCCAACAAAAATAATGGAAACCAAAAATCAGGACAGAGAATACAAAATATTGCTTAACTTTTAGATGTCCTTCAAATTAGTAAGCTTATAATACAGATCAGTTCCAAACCATAATTTTTTCACACTGTAGTTAGGTAGTCTTTGCAACCATACCAGGACTTTTTGAGGAGATTTAAGTCTTTTAGCTGGAGGGTTCTCAATATAATTCCAAATTGTAAAGTTTGTTAAGTTGGCATTTATCCCATTCTCTTTTTTTAACGCAGCTTTTCGTTGCATTTTTGATGGAGTAATATTACAAAGAACGGAAAGCCAATTGAGAGGAATAGATTTAATGGTTTAACTATTTGATACAATGTAATTCAACTAAGTATCTATTTTGTTGTATATAACTATTCAACCAAACAAGATTCTACTGTAGAATAAGCAATACGTAACTGAACGAAGTAATACTGA
>JALBCR010003196.1:0-54116 GCA_030710515.1 Abscondita cerata
AAAACAAAGATCTCTTGACCACCACTGTTATTCAGGACCGGTACATCACTCTTCTGACTCGACGACATGGCCTTCACTATCGCCTGGAGTTAAAATCGCGCGCTCCAGGCAGTGTATAACCGTACACCCAAACCATCAGGCGTTATTTAAAAGAAGTTAATCATCACTGACACGCCCCCTTAGAGTTCCACCATTAACTAGGGAAATCAAGAACGTCGTAAACTGGGCTTAACAATTAAACTGGAATCAAGAGCAATGGTCGATTATACTTTTCTGACGAAGTCACTGTTTGGATTAAGACCAGACACCTCGCAGATTAAAACTCTGTTGTCAGCCTAGTAATGCAGCTAAAGCTTCAGCATGTCCAAGAAGTGCATAGCCACCAAAGTGGTACCTGTAATGATGCTTTAGACGGAATACATGCTGGGTAGTAGAACTGATATCGTTTTTTTAGATTAATTTTAATTAGTGAGCAATGTTCGAGAATATGCTTTACTAATGCATGTCCAATGTAAAGTTGTTGATTAAGCAATTAAACAGGCGTTGAGGTTTTCCAGACCCCAATCCCATTGAGCAAATATGAGATATGCTTCAGCAGACCATGCCTGACACACATAAACGCTATGCAAAATCGATGGCAGCTGCAAGAACTTCTTTCCAACAGTGGAACTTCTTCGTCAAGAAAACTTGTGACAATCTTTTACTATGCCTATGTCACAGAAGATGTAGGTGTTTTAAACTAAAGAGGAAGATCAATTATTTATTAATTTTGAATCTTTAAAATTTTTAATTCAATAAGATTAATTTGAATTATTGTTTAGTTCAATTTTCTAGAATTTCTAATTTAATAAATTATTATTAAAATTATGTTAATTTCACTAATAGCTCATTTTACATTTAACTTTCAAAAAAAAAACTATTTTTTTTGAGCAATTACATAGATAAAATATATTGAAATCTAATTTTAATCTCCATGTTTAAAAGACTATACTATAAATTAAGGTGTATTTACTTTTTTATATTTTATATTTAATTTGTTCTGGTATTTTGTTGTGGTAAAAAAAATATGTATATGGAAATCAACTTAATATGACTCTTACTTACCATAAATTATAAACAGATTTAGATTTAGCTTACATATGGTAAAAGGTAGAAGTTGCGTGGTTTGCAAATACCTACGCTAAATCATTGTAGTTAATGCGGTTATCTATATTTAGCAGTGCAATGAGTATCACTTGACAAATATAGTAATCGTATTTTAAAATATCTACGTTTATTTTGTTTATGATATACTTATCCTAAAATTGGAAAAGTTAGATAATTTTCTAACAATTATGATCTAAAAAGTATTACCAACTCGTAAAAGTGTATTAGTGTTAAACATTTTAGTAAATCGACATACAGGGCAAACACAACATAATTTTGTGACTTTAAACTATCCACTAATAAAAGTAAACTTCAAAATTAGAATTAAAAAAATTCTACATTAATTTAATGTAGAATTAAAGCATTACAAAATTGCAATGATCCCTACTCCGTAAAGTTTTACATTAAAATTTCTAAATGAAAAAAAAAATTAAAAATGTAAATAGTAAATTGGAAAGAGGAGAAAATTCTGAATCATTAATATCATCGACATAAGTTTTCTATAAAAATTTGCTTTTTAAAAAATGCATTTACTTTATGTAAAAAATGCTCGCTTAAAATCGTAAGCACAATTTGCAAACAGTTGCAAAAATAAAGAAGAAATTAAAACATTTAAAAGTAGACCGAATGAAAAGAAAATTCTGAATCGGTTGGTGTGATTGACATAATTTTACTTAAAAGTTTAAACAAAAGATGCACTTACGTTGTCGTAGGAAATTTCCTGGTTTACAAATTTGCAAAAATGTACGAAGTCAGTCGGAAAATGCTCTGCAGGTTATTTATAAATTTAAAGGTGTTATGGGCCGTTTTCAAAAGATTTGTAATAATCCTTTCAAGGATCAAAACGATACACAGATCAAAACGATATCCGGATCAAACTATACTCGTTACAGATCACCTTTAACCTGGCCTTAATAAATAAAAAAAAACAACGCTCTATTACAAAAAAAACATTCAAAAGTCACTTTGAGTTTAGAAAATAAAATAATTGCTATTTATGTTAAGTGCAAAAGTATGATTTTTTGTAACGACGAGCGTAGCGAGCCCACATATCACATGAGCAAAAATCCTTTCCTGTATCTAATTGCAAAATAAACGCTTAAAAAGAAATTAAACCTATTTCGAATTCAAATTCTAATCTAGGGTACGATAAGTTACCAGGTTACCATTTCCAAAACAAATGTCAATAAAATTGTGTAGTGCATGAAAAAATTGTAGAAAAAATGTCACTTTGTCAAAATATTTTTAGACGGCTTGTCACGAAAGTAACACATATCAAAATAGCAACCTGAGATCGAAACTTCAAAATATCACTGACCAGTGGAAATAATTATATCATTCACGGTGCATGATATAAATTGGCCAATGGATGAAGTCCTATTCCGATCGTCAATTTTCTAGTTTTATAGTTTATACACAAATTCGGATTATTAGGATTTAAATAATTGTGCACAATTATTATTTAAATGAAATCCTTTATTAATAGAACTAGAAAGTTACATTATTAAATGTGCAGCTATTGAAATGTATTACTTTTTATTTGAATTTTCAAACATTTTGCCAATTGAAAATTTGACAATTGTTGAAGAAGTTGTCATGATGGATGATTCGCTTCATTGTTCAAGTTATCAGTAATTCGGATTAGTTTCTGACGAAGTTTCTGACGAATTTTCACCGGCCGAAGGATTGTTTTAGCAACTTTCATTTTGTGCCCAATAGACTCTGCTATGTAACCTTCCGCCACTGATGAAGAATCCCATCCACCGTGGCGTTCCAGATTTTCAATTGTAGCTCAAGCATCCACAAAAAATGGTGGAAGATGATGGCCTCATACAGTGGCTCGTGTAAAGATGCGGGTTCCTCTAAACCAAGGTAGGTAGCAATCAATTTTGGGATGATACCTATCTTGTTGATTCCAACGGGCTGTTTAGTGCATTTGGGTTGCTGATAATTAAAAAAGCGACGTTCAGACGTATTTGGTGGTCGAAGAGCAGCATATTTGTGATAGATACCGTAAAACTCGTCAACTATCGTGAAAACACGATCCTTTTATTTTTGGTGTCACCTAATTTTACAATTACGGCCGAAAAACATCGAGTTAAATCGTTTTAATTGGACCGATCCGTTCTTGCATGGCTCCACTAATTCCGAACACCAAAATTACCTAAAATTGAAACTTCAATTGATGAAGGGTTTTTGTTTATAGATGTACTTACTTTCTGTAACAAATATTTGCCGTCTGGCGCTTCTTTACAAATTTATTAACTTTTCAGCAGTTAAAGTTCTCGATTTTCGGTTTGTATCCTTGCGATTCTTTTCAGAAAGGCTTTCAATTAAGGATATTGACTAATATTAGTATTCTGGTAAACAATAAGCGTGCTTCTTATCATAGAAAATTGTGTCCATAATGTGCTTGGGGCAATTTTTCGACAGCTCTCGAAAATACGCAAGCAGAACGTTTTGCGAAAACGAAGAATTTACCCTGTTTTGCTATCGTCACTCCATAATTTGCTATAAGCTTCCCTTAGCGTTGCGGGATTTAGGGCAACAACTTAAGGCTGGTTTCATTGCTGCTTCCAAAATACTATCTTCATCATTATCCATATTTCAGAGTTTACAGATCACTATCAATATTTTATCGTTTACAGTTTAGAGGAGATAACACACTTTTTAGAAATTCAAGAAATTCACAGCGAGAACAACAAACAATTTAAAATAATAAACAACATGACCATAGCAACGGTTTAAGGTATCCAGATTATAGAGGAATTAGTCTCCGATGGAATTGAAATTAATAATTAGTTTCAGTTATGTTGTTCAAACCGTCTAAAAATACTGTTCTAACTCGTGCGAAAGTGCAAATATTTGCTACTTTCGACACTCGGTAAAAAAAATTAATTCAATCCTACAGTTCATTGCCCATAACGCACAGCACCATACTTTAGTTTCAGTTTAAATGACAAGTAACGTAGATTGTTTGACAAGAAAAAACTAATCATGGACCAGTCAGGGGAACACCGCTCACGGTCATATCTTTATCAGTAAGATTGGAATAGCTATCCAGCGGGGAATGCAATATCAGTTATGGGGACATTTCCTTCTTCAGAATATTTATCAGAAATTTTTTTTACATTAAATACTATTTCTTAGTTACTAATTTACTAGTTTTGCAATACTATTGATAATTGTATTTCACAATACGTGCATTATTGACAGATAAATAATGTATAAGTAAAAAGTGACGTTTTACCAGGGAGTGAAAATGTTACTAAAACACTTTTGCTACGGAAAAATACATCATTTTGTATTTTGTACCAAAACAAAGAGTAAATAATATAGGTCAAAACTATAATAATTGTTTATGAATTATAAGCACAATGACACCATAAGACGATAAGAGAAGCAAACTGCAAATTATGCTCAAAATATATATAAAATTGTACTGCCTTAAAAATCAAAGAAAAACGAAATACAGTCTGTAATTTCACAAAGTAGCCAAAAATTAGTATTTGTAAGCAACTATGAATTATGCACAAAAGTGGCAGAAATGGTAAACATTCACAATTTAACGGAAGAAGCTGTATTATTATATATTAATTTGAAGCTTCGAAGTTAAGCAATATTCTGTATTCTCTGTCCTGATTATCTGTTTTTCCATTATTTTTTTACTATTTCTTTAACCGACTATTTTTTCGTGATTGTCATGACTGGCGTTTGATGCTGCTCCATTATGCAATGGTTGTGCGTTATGTTTTATGTTCTTATTTACCTTCTATAATGTTTACACACGTAACTAATATTATTACATATGAATAGTAAGGTGAGTAAGGGTTGCATGTTTAGGTTTTAGTGGTTTTCCTACAACTGATTCACTAAACACTTGTGTGACATATTTCACCTTCATTTCTGAAAATCTATTCGAGTAATATGTAAATTAGTTGATTTAGGAGCCAATCGCAGCGGTTTAGATTTGTCTGACATGTAGAAATTTTTAATGTCTTTCCAAGATGCTTTTTGTTATTAAAGATTATATCGTATTTAATCAAGTTATTTTGCACCGACTTCAATAAATAGGAGACATCGTAGAAATAATAGATTTTCTTATCGTTTACGAGAAGGTTTGGTTTTTCAGGTGATACACATATTCTTTTAATTAGGCTTAAAATTTTACTACTGCCCTAACATTGCACCGCATTGTAATTGTAGCTTTTCTATGCAGTCTAATACTATCGACTTCAATTTGTCACCTTTACATATCGTATTTGTAAAGATGTACAAAAGGGTTGTTTAACTTTTTTATATATAACTCTAACCATGATCAGGTAGCAGTTTGAGCTGGCAAAACCTACTTTAAAATTAACATTTTGGGGCTCGTAAAATATAATTTTATGAAAATTGTTTGTATTCTCTATTTATCTCCTGCTTCTTAGTGGTTTATTTTTAGGAGGCCCACTTCGGCTGTCACAATTTGTGCTCTGCTTTCGGGAAGTAATCGTTGGAGATGTTAACTTCAATTGAAGTGCTTTCTTTTCACGTTGCAATTTAAGAATGTTCCTCCGTAATTTTCTTTACCTAAGAGTATTTGAGCTGCAAGCTTGAGTAGTTTTGGTATAGCTAGAGATGTTAACGGGCATTTATTGCTTCGCCAATATACCTTGCATCTTTTGAATATTGGGTTTTAGAAATTGACACTTGTAATTCATTTAGGAATGGCAAGTGTTCACCATACTCGTTAAGTTTTTAGAGTCGAGATTTTTATGCAACAGATCGGACCTTCCAGATTCTGTTAACCATTCAAAATACCTACAACAAAATGTTTGTAATTTAATTAAAATTCTTGATGTAACTTAACTCGCCTGGTAAATCTCCTTTGGGAAACCTGAAAAAACTGATTCTACCATCATATTTAATAAATAAATAAATTCAGGTTATGTATTTGCGGTTATGGGATGGGGCGCGAATTTTAAACTAATGGCATTTTTTATTCAAATAATTTTATCGTGTTAGGTAATTTTAAGCAGCAAATAAGTTAAAGATAATCACCTGGATATACAAAATTATGTTTCACTCGTTTTTGTTAAACAACTATTCTTAGATTCTCAAAGAATTTGAAATTGTCCATTATTAACCTAGGTCAACAATAGAAAAAATTATTAACCACTAATAGAGAAATTCAACTTCTCAGTTGGCTAGGAGACGCAATAACTGTCCACTTCACAGCTAGTAGTAGAAAAAATTATTTATAAACAAAACTTTGTAGCAACCAAAAAAATTTTTATAAGCCAACTACTCAAGTCTTCAATGCATTTAAATTCAAATTAAAATTGATTTTGAATTGGGCGTTCTTTAGTAATTTCTTAGATTTGTAATAGTCGTTTGGAATTTCTCCAGGATATTATTTTATTTTAGGATAAAACACTTAAACTCAATCTTCTGCACACAAAAGCAATGTTATTTATTTATTTATTCCTATGGTGAATTTTCATTATTGTATTATGATGTAAGTGTTATATATGGTGCCTTTGAAGATTAATATAAACCTGTATAGTGTGGTGATGAAGCCGTGTGCAATTGTGGATTGGTTCGTGTTGGTAAAGCATTTTGCTTCAAGGTTTAGGAAAACCACTAAAACCTAAAACATGCCAACCCTTACTCACCTTACTATTCATATGTAATAATATTAGTTACGTAAACATTATAGAAGGTAAAATAAGAACATAAAACATAACCAAAATGTGTGTCTGACGACATCTCTGTAAAAACATTGACACGTATGATTAGTATAAACTAAGAAAATGCCAACAGTTAAAAGTAAGGACATGTGTGCGTTTTCTTAGTTTATACTAATCATACGTGTCAATGTTTTTACACGAGATGTCGTCAGGACAAGCATATTTTGCTAGATTCAGTTACTTCCACGAGAGTTTAAAAAGACCAACTGCCGTCTGTACAGTTGTATACCGCACTTAAGTATACACCTCTGATGAGCTCATAATAAGAGCGAAATGCAGCATCAGGTGTTCTTTCGTTGCGTGTAATGCTTCTGTACAAGTTTTTCTTGGCTTTATCGACACTCGTGCGTTTAAGGCATTGAAGCTGTTGCTTTAGATAGCGATATGCACGTAAACGCACACATGTCCTTACTTTTAACTGTTGGCATTTTCTTAGTTTATAAAACATAAACGCACAAACCATTGCATAATGGAACGGCCCAAACGCCAGTCACGACAATCACGAAAAAATAGTCGGTTAAAGAAATAGTAAAAAATAATGGAAAAACAGATAATCAGGACAGAGAATACAAAATATTGCTTAACTTCGGACGTGCTTCAAATTAATATATAATAATACAGCTTCTTCCGTTAAATTGTGAATGTTTACCATTTCTGCCACTTTGTGCATAATTCCAGTAGTTGCTACAATACTAATTTTGGCTACTTTGTGAAATTACAGACTGTATTTCGTTTCTTTTTCTTTTGGATTTTTAAAGGCAGTACAATTTTATATATATTTTGGAGCATAATTTGCAGTTTGCTTCTCTATCGTCTTATGGTGTCATTAGCTTATAATTCATAAACAATTATTATAGTTTTGACCTATATTATTTACTTTTTGTTTTTAGTACAAAATACAAAATGATGTATTTTTCCGTAGCAAAGTGTTTTAGTAACATTTTCACCTCCTGGTAAAACGTCACTTTTTACTTATACATTATTTATCTGTCAATAATGCACGTATTGTGAAATACAATTATCAAGAACTATTGCCAAAACTAGTAAAATTAGTAACTAAGAAATAGTATTTAATTTGTAAAAATTTCTGATAAATATTCTGAAGAAGGAAATGTCCCCATAACTGATATTGCATTCCTGTGCTATCTTGATTTTTACAAGAAAAAATGTTTATTTTTATTTTTCGCTTAAATTTGGCTAGTAGTAGAAAAAAAGTGTATATACACCATGGTTGTAAGTCCATTATTGCCTTAGCACCAGTTGAATGAACTGGTGCTAAGGCAATAATGACAGACTCCACAACCTTGGTGTATAATATACTATTGTTTGATATCTGCTTAGAAAGTAGCTGGTATCCAAGGTTACTAGTTGGTTAATTCCTTTTCCGCTCACGCTAATTTAGAATTTTTTGTTTTGTTTTTTTATCACTGGTTTTTATCGTTATGGAACGATGCTCGAACGATCCATCAAAAACGATTTAATTGATTGATTTAATAATTTACTAAAATAATTTCAAATAAAAATTGCAGAGCAAGGCCTCTGGAGATATCAAACAAAACCAATTACACCATTTAGCTTCGCTTCGTGGACAAACACGTAATTCGGCGTGAATCTAAACTTCACCATCACTTTACCATTGCCTCTTCAGTGTAAATAACTGCTGTCTTTTTAAAACCTGAAAATGTGCGAGAGTAAAGTTACTCATAGAAATATAGGTAGAGGCTTCAGATGCAATGAGTAAATTACAGCTTCAAAAATCGTGGTTCCAAAAAGTGGAAGAAACTTAAAGAATATCAAGAGCGTAAATAAAAAGGAACTTATAACATATTTCTCACAAAATTCGAAGACAGTTAAGTCATCAACATTATGGTCTTATTATTCAATACTGAAGAGTAGGCTGCTAGTCAATGAAAACTGTGATATATCAAAGTAAGAAATGATTTAGTAAATACTATCAAATAATGCATTGAATATTTGGATATACAGCAAACTCATTGCATTGCTAAACAAATAATTTGATGGATACCAAGTCCTAAAAGTCGAAAACCTTTAAACCGGATGATGTCATTAGATTTTTAAAGGAAGAATCTGATGACAACTATCTATTTATGATGGTGATGTGTTTAAAAGTACTGACTTCAGTAATATTTATAATGCGTGTTGCGGCTGTCTCCTTGTTGTGACTTAACGGTGTTGATAAGTCTTCTAAATAATACTGGTCTTTGGGTTGATTACACATTTATTTTCTTACTTACTACAACTTACAACTAATTTCGTACTAAGAACTAATTTTGGAATATTAGGCTTACTATGTTAGTCAAACCTTAAGTGAGTTAAAATGGGTTTATATGGAGCATCTCGGTAGATGAATTGTATAAAGGAAATTTGTAATGTTGACATAATTATTTTACTCGTTGATATTAACAAGTGTTATTTAACTGTGCATTCAGTAAGTTTTTGGTTAAACTATTTAGCATTAATTACTTGACTAATGAGATTTCGTCCCCAAGTTAATGCTTTATTTACCGTTATCATTATTTTATTCTACCAACTCTTGGGAAACATTTACTAATACACTTATTTATTGGAACACCTGGAAGTGATAATTTTGAATAGTGAGCGTTCTGTTGATATAAACTTTTCCGCCTTATAGGCGTGTTTAACTACTCTACGTATACTCTTTTTAGTTTTTTTATTTTAACTAGTTACACTTGCTTTAAGTCTACCACGCATACTTAATTACTTAACTGAATTTTTGCAAATTAATTGCAAAATGATTTTTCAATCTGCAGTGGATCATTTACTTCGAAATCGCCTGGACTGTCCTAGTTCTGGTAGTTGTCAACATTCTTACCATTTTGATTGTGTCGGAATTCCGGATGACCTTCGAAAATACTTAAAATCTATAAACGGCTTAATCTGGCGATGTTCTGAGTGTATAATTTCTTCATCTTCTCGTTATGAGAACAACCTTAAAACGACTATGTTGCAGTTAACTAAGTCATTAACAGATGAATTAGAAAGTAAAATAAACGTCTTAAGATCTGAAATTCTGAATGAGTTTAAACTGTCAATAGATTCGCTAAAGCATGATGCTGTTAAAATAATATCAGGTAAAATTGATAAAATATCCACGAGTTTGCTTCATCAAAATGGTCAATCCGAGACAGCTAACTCCTATGCTAGCATTGCTGCTAAGGCTGCTCAGTCAAAAATTATAATAAAGCCTATTAATAATAAACAATCAACGACTGAAACAAAGCGTGCTATTCTCAATAAAGTTAATCCAATCTCGTCTAATATCCTCGTGAAAGATGTCAAGTCAATTAAAGATGGTGGAATCGTTGTTAGCTGTTCTGATAGTCTGCAATCAACAAAGCTTTTGAAGTCGCCAAAAGTAAACTGTCTGCGAATTATGAACTAAAGCAAGTTAAACCTAAATCTATTCGTCTTCGTCTAGTAGGTCTATCCGATCAACTTACGCCGAAGACTATACTGCACTATTTAAAGATCCAACATAGTGAATTTTTCAAGGATGATACAGTCTGTGATATTATTTCTGTCAGCCCGCTGAAAAAGCATTTGCATATTTTCAAGCTACTATAATCACTGATGCTATACTGTACCGTCAATTATTAAATGCTGGTCACTTGCTTATTGGATTGATAGTTGTACCGTGTTTGATGCTATGGAGGTTACACGTTGTTTTAATTGTAATAGTTATAATCACTCATCCAAATTCTGTCAAAAAGAATAATGTGTCCTTTATGTGGCGGAACACATAGAGTGAATGACTGTAAAGCAAAGGAGGATCATTATAAATGTTGTAATTGTGAATACTTTAATACAGTAAAAAAAGTGGATTGCAATAGTCAACACGCTGCTTGGGATAGGGATCAATGCACAGCATATAAGCTCACATTGGCTACAGTTCAACAAAATCTCTTTGGTAATCCAAAAACATCTAGAAAACATAGTGGGTGATAAAGAGTTGTTCACTAAACCTTTGCCTTTGAGTAACAATAAACCGAATTACGTAACTAATATTTACTGCTTATATCAAAATGTTAGAGGACTACGATCCAAAACAAAAACTTTCTTTGATAATGCTTCAATACTAAGCGATTGTATTGTTGCCATTACGGAAACCTGGCTATCTGAAGACATATTTAACAATGAACTGTTTATTGATAACTTTTATGTTCATAGAAAAGACCGTAACTTTAATGTAGTCTCGTCTACAAAGGGTGGCGGAGTTTTACTAGCTGTAACACATAACTATACCAGTGTTCCAATAGACCTCTCAATCATTTCAGAAAATTTACCAACAATTGATATTTGTGGATTGAAAGTAATGCTAAACTCTAACAACGTAATAATTTTGTTATGTGTTTATATTCCCCCTTCAACATGTAATGAAGACTATGAAATTTTATTTGATCTTATTAGCACACTACCAGATGTCTTGAATAATAATGTTATTTTATTAGGTGATTTCAATGTTACTAATTTTGTCAACAATTCTAATGACATATTAACTGCACTTGTTAACATTTTTGCGTTTTTAATAACTTCTTTCAATACAATTGTGTTAAAAACATTTCAAATCGACTTCTTGACTTAATATTGTCCAATATAAATTGTAAGGTCACTAGATCTGATTATTTTCTAGTAGATGAAGATGTCTTTCATCCAACTCTTCAAATACAAATGATCATTAATTGCAAGGCACAACATAACTTCAAACCGAATATGAATGCACCCACATGGAATTTTAAGAAAGCAAATTTTCCATTACTTTATGAATCTTTAAATAAAACAAATTGGGATTTTTTGTTAAAATTTTCTGACGTTAATGAAGCTTGTTTGAGATTCTACAAAGTCCTGAATTCTATTATTGATATATCGGTTCCCAAATCGGCAAATAGATTCCACAGAAAATATCCACCATGGTTTGATGGGGACATTATTAATGCAATAAAGCTCAAACAAAAACTTTGGAATTCATTTAAGTTAACCAAGGAACAATCAGACTACATCCAGTTTAAATCTCAACGTTCAATATGTAGTCGCTTAATACCTATTGCACATCGCAATTACTTAATAAAATAAAGTCCCTTGCAGAACAACCTAAAAGTTTTGGTCTTACATTAACGCAAGAAGAAATAAATCTAGAATCCCTGGTGTGATGACTTATAATAATGAAGAACTCACAGCGCCTGATCAAATAGTTGAGGCTTTTGCATCTTATTTCAACAGCGTATACACATCTCCTTGCTTACAAGATCTAACCCAGGATGTATCACTCTTCTCTTTGATATCTGTCCCTAATGTTAGTGAAGAAGAAATCCTAAAAAGCTTAAAGCAGCTAAAAGATTCATTTATTTCAGGAGCTGATAATATCCCTTCTTTTCTGTTGAAAGACTGTGCGACTATATTTGTTAAACCATTGTCATATATCTTTAACCTTTCACTTAAGCTATCAGTATTTCCTGAGTTATGGAAGAAAACACTTATAACACCAGTCTTTAAAAAGGGCGATGCATCCGTTGTTAACAATTATCGACCAATTTCTATTATATCCAATATAGCTAAAGTCTTTGAAAGCGTACTGTATAAACGTATTTATTTTCAAGTAAAATCTTTCATAACGCCTTATCAACACGGATTCATGGAGAAGCGCTCTACTGTTACTAATTTAGCTTCTTTTAGTCAGTATGTATCTGAAGCATTAGGTGAGCACAACCAGGTAGATGTTATTTACACTGATTTCCAAAAGCGTTTGATCAAATCGACCACAACGTACTTTTGTTCAAGCTAAACTTAATTGGTTTCTCAGACTCCCTATTAAACTGGGTTAAATCTTATCTGAATGATCGTCAATTGTTTGTGAGATATAACTATCACTTGTCTTCATCATTTGTTCCTACCTCTGGTACCCCTCAGGGATCAAACTTAGGACCACTATTCTTTTAATATTTATTAATGATATCGTTGATTGTTTACAAGTGGAAAAGTTACTTTTGCAGATGATTTAAAAATATTCCGTACGATAAATACTGAGACTGACTGTAGTATCTTACAAGAATGTGTTGACTGTCTGGGTAGATGGTGTGTTAATAATCGTCTTTATCTAAATGTTGAAAAGTGTCATATCATTACATACTCTAGAAAACAAAACATCATAAATTACCCGTACAAAATTGAGGATGTTACTCTAAGTCGGCTGAAAATCATTAAAGATTTAGGAGTTATATTTGATGAAAAATTTTCTTTTGCTTATCACGTTGATCACGTTATCTCTGCAGCATATAAAATGTATGGAGTTGTGTTTAGAAACTCAAAAGATATTTCTGTTAAAACACTAATGAAGTTGTTTAATACTTTGGTACGATCTAAGCTAGAATATGCGGCGTTAGTATGGTTTCCTATATATAACATCTATATAGTCAATTTAGAAAAAATTCAAAAAGATTTTAAAACTGTTAGTGTACCGATGTGATAATGTTTATCCATTCAGAAATTGCAGTTACAAGTGCCTTCTCTCAAGATTTGATACAATGTCCCTTAAACAAAGACGCATTCATTTAATTGTCCAGTTTTGTTATAATTTGTTAAACTTTAACATAGATTCACAGTATTTGGTGGAAAGAATACCACTTTATATACCGAGAGCATCCAGCAAAAAACAATTGATTTTTACACTCCAATGAGTCGCACAAATGTGTCAGCTAGATCTCCTATCGGTCTAATGTGCTTTTACGCCAATAAATGTTCCAATGTATCTGACGTCTACTTTGATACATTTAATGATTTTAGAAAAAGGTTGTATATAGTTTTTAATCAGTAAGAATATGTTATACTATTATGTAAGTTAAGTTATTTATTATTGTTTCATTTTATGAAGTTGGATTAGACTTTTGTTATTGTTTACTTAATTTTTCTGTTATTTTATATTTCCTGTAATTAGGTGTGCGTCACCTGTTGGAAATAAACACATTATTATTATTATTATTATTATTATTCCCTTATTCTCAACTTTTAATGTTAGTTACGGTTTTATTACTAGTAAGAAAGTAATTCAACCCTCTTGCTAGCCTAAAATTTTCGGACTATGTGGCAAGTTTGCAGTATTATGGCACGCTGCCCCACATTAACGATTTTATTGGGCAGTCCGATGTTATTTAAGTTATTCAGGGAAACCTTTGCTTAGGGCCTCAACCGAGATCACAAAAGGAAGAATTGTCACATTTCTCAGTTTCCATTGCCTTTTTAGGTCATACGCCAAATTTTCATATTTTGTGACTTTCTCTTGTTCAGTCTTCATAATATTGTGTGAAGAAGGTACCGCGATGTCAATAATGGTGCCTGCTGCTTCTTTCTTATCAATAAATACAATATCCGGTCTGTTATAGTCAACTGTTCTATCAGTTGTTATGACTCTGTCCCAATATAATAAGTGGTCCGGTGTTTCAAGAATTGGCATCGGCTCATATTTATAGTAAGGAGGGGTGTAGTTTCTAGAAGTCCATGTTTAAGTGCAAGTTGTTGGTGGATTATTTTGGCTAGTTATTGTGCTGGCCAAGGTATGCCTTATCAGCTAGAGCTGGACACCCTGCTGTGATATGTTGGATGGTTTCTCCGACAGCTCCACATTTTCTAGCATTTATCTTCTATATTTAGCTTTAAACAATGTTTTTCGTAATTACCTGTTCGAATTACCGGTCCTGTATTGCAATAAAGAAGCCTTCTGTCTCCGGGTATAACTGTGGATCACGAAGCCACCTAAGCGATGATAATTTATCTACGTTATCCATTTTTATCAGTTTGGGGTATCTACCATGCATCGATTAGTTCTTGCAAGCGTTAATATTTTCAGTTCTTGTTATAGTTCATCTTGCCGCATACGCTGTGCAAGATTCAGTGGAGTAAAACCCTTATCTGATTGAACCACTAACTGCATCAAATCGCTGTTAGTTGAATGAAAGTAACGTCTCATGTTATTTTCTTGATTTAAGCACAGATACTTAATATTAAGCAATCCCTTCCACCTTCACTTCTCGGCAAGTACAACCTTCTCACTGAGGAGTTTGGGTGCAGGTCCTAAATTTTGTTAGTAATCGCCTTGTTGTTCTATCTAGTTCATCAAGATCAGTGTCGGACCACTTCACAATTCCAAATGAATACGTCAATACCGGGACGGCCCAGGTATTTATTGCCGAACACAAATTACCGCCTGAAAGCTTAGTGTTAAGAGCTTAATTAATCTTTTCTTATACCTCTCAGTGAGCTCTCTTTTAAGCTCGGCATGGTCAAGTCGTGGGGGTACCAAGGTAACGGTAGGTTTCATGAAGAGGTAGTTGATCAATATCGCCCATGCTCTGTGGATTGTTCTCAATATTCCTTTTTGATGTTTATAACGGCGCATTTATCAAGCCCAAATGACATTCGGATATCGTCACTAAAGGTTTTTACAGTCTTGATCAGTGACTGCATTTTCTCCCGTGACTCGCTGTACATCTTTAGGTCGTCCATGTACAGTAGATGAGATATTCGACATTTGCTTCTTGAGATTCAACCTATATCCAGCATCTGTGTTATTTAATAAGGAAGACATTGGGTTCAAAGCTAAGCAGAACCATATAGGGGAAAGAGAGTCTCCTGAAATATTCCCCTATTTATGTCCACATTATTATTATTATTATTATTATTATTATTATTATTATTATTATTATTATTACTATTATTATTATTATTATTATTATTATTATTATTATTATTATTATTATTATTATTATTATATTAAAACCAAGTAAGATCGGTAGTTTTGTATTACCGACAACAAATGTGGACTGAGTGCATTGGAAATTGTAAGAAAATACGCCGCCTTGCGTACCAAAAACGCGAGTCACAAAAATTCTTCATTAATTAATGCTAGGAAAAGTGCTCAATCCCACCAGTAGAAATTAATATCTTCTATTAGGTTCCTAAGAACACTGCTGATTTTTGAAGATACGTAATTCAGAAATGTACTCTGACATTATTTTCGCTCTCTGTCCACAGTGATGGATGGAAATCATCATCTGTTGCAGAAACTTATATAGAAGAATCAGTAGTTAGCAAGATTGCCTTGTTGCAGCATATTCTAAATGGCGTAGTAAATGAGGCAACTACATCAGCACAATTGTTACACTAAAATGTTTCAGTTCTAATTCTGTATCCCAAATAGCAGTTTCTAGCAATGTTAATTGCTCAATTGAAATTTCTATTAAACCAAACTGTCACAATTATTTACGATGTCATTAATGTAGAAAAAATATCTACCCTTGCGGTTAAAGTATCTATCCTTGATGATAAAGTTTTTTTTATCTATTATTTTAAGTATTTAAGAAAAAAAATGTACTTTTCTTTACGTTATTTTTTATTATAAAATGTTGACCGTAAAAAATATTTTTATTTAGGTATTTATGATTTATTTATGATCACAACTACCATTAATTAATATTAATTTACTTTACAGTAAGATAAATCACATTCTTCAACCATTAAGCACACACAAGAAAGGTTTATATAAATCAAACTAATTTGAAATACAGTAGTAGGCATTACCAAGCGTGGTTATTCGTCTTAGAAACTTTTCCAATATAAATAAAAGTTCTTATTTTATTTGCACTTTACAGGAGTTCTAAATTAGATTTAGATGCAAAACTTTAAGCGTTAGGTAGTTTTAACCATAAAAAAGAAATATAGAGACAATTCACTTTTCTTGAAAATGTAACTAACTTTAAAGTTACTAACACAATTGGTAAATCTGTAAATTTTATTTGAGATTTTTATTTATATTATTTTTAATTTTAGTTTCATTAAATGCAGAATTAATTACACAATGGCTCTTAAATGTTAAAAAATTTACGTCGTTTAGGTTAACGTGTTTTCTGTGTTCGATTAAGCTTTAATTGAAATAAATGTGATTACATAAGTAATAGAGAAACGTGTGAGTACATTGTTGATTATATATATTCGTATCTGTTGTCGCTGATATATGTAAGAACTGTTAATTTTCTATACAATTTATCTATTTAAGGCACATTATGTGTTAATATCGTGACCTTCACTTAATTATTCTGAATTCTACACACCTAAATTTACACAATAACGTACATTTACATTTGCTTAATACATTTTTTTCTGTATACCTCACTCTTGTAGTTTACCTTTCTGTTGCCTTATCTTGTTAGTCTATAAAAGACATCTCAACGGGCACTGATGAGGTGAAGATTTGTGTCCCCGTCTTACAATTTTCCATTTATATGTTACAATTAACTATATTAAGTACTGTTTCTATATTTTACTTTCCCCATTAATCTAAACATTTTAATTACTTACATTATGAGTAATGGGGAAAAGATCACTCTATGTAGCAAAAGTGGTTGTGGTAAACCCGTAGTTAAAGCTCCCGTGAACTGCATTAAATGTAACGCAAGTTATCATATTAGTTGTTCGTCTCGATTAAAGAAAGCATCTTTTATCAACGATGATGACATTGATTGTTGTTCTAAATCTAGTACTACAGCAATAGTGCTGACACTTATGTAATTGTTGTTCCATCAAATACAGATATTGATACAAAATTAATACTTGATCTTACTGCAGCAATAAACACTCTGCAATGCTCAGTTGCTTCTTTGGCCACAGGTCTTGAAAAACAAGGTAAAGAAATTGAGGGAATGAAGAAAATTGTTAATAGCTTGGATGCAATTATAAGTAGAAACAAAAACTTAAAGGATACTGTGAACAAACTTGAAAAAAAGAACTGAAATTCTAGAACAAATAAACATGGACAAAATTGATACACCTGTCCCTAATGCAATGAATACCCCTAATTGAGGAAAGAAAAAGGCAATGCAATGTTATAATGCACAATATACCTGAATCTTCTGCTGTCTCTGTTGATTTGCAGGCTACTGAAGATGTGAATACAATTGAATCTTTAATTTGTCCTTTAGTCGGTTCCAATAAAATGCAAAAGTTATTTATAATTTGGTAAAAGATTTATATCTCTTCCAATTTTATTCGAGAAGTTGTTAATTGTATTTGAGAAAACAACAAATGTAGTTCAGAATTGTCAATTAAATTTGAGAAGGCATCAAATGTAGTTGAGTATAGTCAATTGTATTTGAGTATCATTTCATTTAAAAGTCGTTAATTGTATTTCAGAATGTGTGATTTGAATTGAGAAGTTGTCAATTGTATTTGAGAAGAATATTCAAATAAAAATCGGTGTTAAGCAATACAATAATTATTGTATTGTTTATTTGTTTACTTGGAAATGAATAACAAAAAAGGTTATGTTTTGTAATTTTAGAGGATGTGTTTTGCACTTTTGAAAGAAAATATTCATATAATTTATGTTAATTACTTGTAATATGGAACTCAAAGAAAATTGTAGCATTTGCCGATCGACCATGTTGAGGAGACAAGTAACAAGAATGTTACCGTGTAGACATTTGTTTCATGAGGCTTGCTTAGAAAACCAGCGTCATTTACAGATTTATAATGCAGAACAATGTTCTATTTGCTGACAAGTTATCGAGATAGTGGAATACATTGAAAAAAAAATATCACAAGCATTCCGTCCAAGATCGGCGTAGGATTGTGACTACTGCTAATAGAAAAGAAGATTGGGTGGCGTTGAGCACTCAACTAAATGTGCCCTTCAAAACAGCATACCGGTGGGTTAGATCCGAGATGATACACCTTTAGCCAAAGAGAAAAGAAGCCAAAATTTATCACAGAAGAGGAAATGGATGTGATTGTAAGCTGGATAGAGGACGATGCTGGTCTTACCCTAAAACAAATTAAAAATAAGGTTTTGACTACTTTCCAAAAAACTATTTGTATATCAACAATCGGAAACTAAAGCTGGAATCAGAGCAATTTGTGCAATCTCGGCATCAAGCTTGTTATCTTTGGAGCAAAGAAGATGATCGTTTACTAATGAATTAGCGAATTAATGGATTGAAACACTTATGCAAAGATGGCAAGACACTGGTAATCGGCTTGAGGATCTGGTAGTTGTTATCGACAACGCTCCTTGTCACAGCCGGGTAGAAGCAGTTCTTTATAGGACACCAACAACACTACTGCGGTTAGCTCCTTACTCACCAATGTTGAATCCCGTTGAAACAATATGGTCCAAAGTTAAGGCGTTTGTAAAGGCAAATCAGCGAATTCCACAAGTTCAACCTCCAGGTGTTGGAGAACAAAGACTCGCCTCCTTAAAAATGTGATTGATGATGTAAAAACCACTATTGTCGGCGGTAATTGTGCACGTGCGGTTCAGCACACTACAACCTTCCATCCTATAGCTTTAGCAATGGAAGACATTCAAGTGGGAAGGTAAAAGTTCGGAAGGGAATAGTGTCTTGTTTTTTTTTTTGAGTGATTTATAGTATAATACATAGTGTAATCATAACCGTTTCATCTGTAGTTTGTATGTAATGTATATTATACATGTGATTTTGTCTTTCTTATTTTCAATTGATATCTTCAAATATTTTTTGACCATTTATTGAATACAATTTACTACTCTCAAATTGATTTGATGCCTTCTCAAATTCAACTGACAATTCTGAACTACATTTATTGTTTTCTGAAATAGATTTGACTATTCTCAAAAACAATTGATGCTTTCTCAAATTAACCTTATCCTTTCTCGAATAAAAATGGAAAAGGTGTAGTAAACCTAGACCCATAAAAAATATTTTTCACAATGCAACTGATGTTACTCAAGATCTAAAAAATAAAAACGTTATGAAAACTAATGTTAATGTTCAAGCAGATGGCACTATTACTAGCTCTTAATGAACTTGAGTCCAGAAAAGCAAAGGGAGAAGTAAATCTTGTCATAAAATATATAAATAACTGTCCTAAAGTATTGCCTAAAGCACCTAAAGTAACTGAAAAAACTAATTTCAGCTCAACACCTTTCCTACTCAATTTATTATCAAAATGTTAGAGGATTGAACACCAAGTTCCAAGAATCTTATAATAACGTTTCATCAACAAATTATGATGTATTTAACAATGAAATATTTCCTGAAAACTTCAACATATATCGTTGTGATAGTAAACTTAAAAAGGGTGGTGGTGTACTAAGAGTGCTGTTAGAAATAACCTCAAATCTTGCACTATCAACTAATTATTCCAAATACTAATATTGAAATTATTGCAATTAAAATAAGTTTCATAAAATTTATTTTAATATTTGTATGGCTATACCTCCCACTCAGCACACCTAATGACGCTTATGATAAGTTATTTGAAACCTTAGAAGAGCACTTCATTCTGAAGTTAATTTACTTATTGTTGGCAATTTTAATATTCCCGACTATGTCGACTGTCTTAATTTAATAAAAATGTTAGTAATACTACTAACCTACTGAACAATTTTTTTGAATGACTGTAGCTTGCAAACAAATTAATTCTGTATCAAACTTGAGGAATCGTATATTAGATCTTGTCATTAATCTCAAGATTTAAACTGTATCATTCGTCGTTGTTTGATCCTATGGTACATGACGATGACTATCACCCAGCATTAAATCTGAAACTATCAACTGAAGATCTAATACCCAACTTTATACCTACAAAGTCTGAACCTTCATATAAATTTAAAAAGTTGGTTTACTAAGTTTATATTTAGGATTAAATAAACTTAACTAGGATAATTTATAGATGTTCAAAAATCAATAGCAACAAGGCTTGTCAAATATTATAAATGACAAGTAACATAGATTGTTTGACAAGTAAAAAGTGACGTTTTACCAGTTAGTGAAAAGGTTTCAATTGATCGTGTGAGCTAATAAAAACACTTTTGTTGTATTTTGTGCACTAAAAAACAAAGAGTAAATAATATAGGTCAAAACTAAAATAATTATTTATGAATTATAAGCATAATGAAGCCATAAGACGATAAGAGAAGCAAACTGCAAACCTCAAAATGTATACAAAATTGTACTGCTTATATTAATTTGAAGCACGTCTGAAGTTAAGCAATATATTGTATTCTCTGTCCTGATTATCTGTTTTTCCATTACTTTTTTTACTATTTCTTTAACCGACTACATTTTTCGTGATTGTCATGACTAGCGTTTGGGGTGTTCTTATATAATGTTTACACACTTAACTAATATTATTACATATGAATAGTAAGGTAAGTAATGGTTGGCATGTTTAGGTTTTAGTGGTTTTCCTAAACCTTGAAGCAAATGCTTTACCAAAACAAACCAATCCACAATTGCGCACGGTTTCATCACCAGATTCAGATGCAATGAGTAAATTACAGCCTCAAAGATCGTGGTTCCAAAAGTACAAAAACTTAAAGAATATCAAGAGCGTAAATAAAAGGAACTTATAACATATTCTCACAAAAGTAGAAGACAGTTAAGTCATCAACATTATGGTCTTATTATTCAGTGCTGAAGAGTAGGCTGCTAGTCAATGAAAACTGTGATATATCAAAATAAGAAATGATTTAGTAAATATACTATCAAATAATGAATCGAATATTTGCATATACAACAAACTGATTGCATTGCTAAAGAAATAATTTGATGGATACCAAGTTCTAAAAGTCAAAACCTTTAAACCGGATGATGTCATTAGATTTTAAAGGAAGAATCTGATGACAACTATCTATTTATGATGGTGATGTGTTTCAAAGTACTGACTTCAGTAATATTTATAATGTGTGTTGGGGCTGTCTCCTTGTTGTGACTCAACGGTGTTGACAAGCCTCTAAATAATACGTTGGTTCTTTGGGTTGATTACACATTTATTTTCTTGATATGCTGTTACAACTACAACTTACAACTAATTTCGTACTATGAACTAATTGGCGGGATATTAGGCTACTAAGTTAAGTCAAACCTAAGTGAATTAAACTGGGTTTATATGAGCATTTTGGTCAGATGAATAGTATAAGTTAGAAATTTGTAATGTTGACATAATTATTTCACTCGTTGACATTAAAACTAAGAAAGATCGTGCATTGAAATTGTAAGAAAATACGCGCCTTGCGTACCAAAAACGTGAGTCACAAAAATTCTTCATTAATTAATGCCAGGAAAAGTGCTCAATCCCACTAGTAGAAATTAATATCTTCTATTAGGTTCCTAAGAACACTGCTGATTTTTGAAGATACGTAATTCAGAAATGTACTCTGACATTATTTTCGCCTCTCTGTCCACAGTGATGGATAGAAATCATCATCTGTTGCAGAGACTTATATAGAAGAATCAGTAGTTAGCAAGATTGCCTTGTTGCAGCGTATTCTAAATGGCGTAGTAAATGAGGCAACTACATCAGCACAATTGTTACACTAAAATGTTTCAGTTCTAATTCTGCATCTAAAATAGCAGTTTCTATCAACGTTAATTGCTCAATTGAAATTTCTATTAAACCAAACCGTCAACATTATTTACGATGTCATTAATGTAGAAAATATGTACCCTTTGCGGTTAAAGTATCTATCCTTGATGATAAAGTTCTTTTTTATCTACTATTTTAAGTATTTAAGAAAAATTGTACGTTTATTACGTCTTTTTTATTATAAAATGTTGATCGTCAAAAATTTTATTAAGGAATTTATGATATATCATCACAACTACCATTAATTATTATTAATTTATTTACAGTAAGAGAAATCACGTTCTTCAATACTAAGCACACACAAGAAAGGTTTATATAAATCAAACTAATTTGAAACACAGAAATAGGCATTACTCAAGCGTAGTTATTCGTCTTAGAAACTTTTCCAATATAAATAAAAGTTCTTATTTTATTTGCACTTACAGGAGTTCTAAATTATATTTAGATTCAAAACTTTGCAGTTAGGTAGTTTTAACCATATAAAAAGAAATATAGAGACAATTCACTTTTTCTTGAAAATATAACTAAGTTTAAAGTTACTACACAATTGGTAAATCTGTAAAGTTTATTTGAGATTTTGATTTACATTATTTTTAATTTTAGTTTCATTAAATGCAGAATGAATTACATAATAGCTCTTAAATGATAAAAGTTTACGTCGTTTAGGTTGACGTGTTTCTGTGTTTGATTGCTTTTAATTGAAATGAATTTGATTGCATAAGGTATAGAGAAACGTGTGAGTACATTGTTGATTATATATATTCGTATCTGTTGTTCGCTGATATATGTAAGAACTGTTGATTTTCTATAAAATTTATGTTTTTAAGTACATTATGTGTTAATATCGTGACCTTCACTTTAATTAACCTGAATTCTACCACATAAATGGCTATTCTATTGGTCATTTATACAATAACATACACTTACATTTGCTTAATACATTTTCTGTATACCTCACTCTTATAGTTTACCTTTCTGTTGCCTTATCTTGTTAGTCTATAAAAGACATCACAACGGTCACTGATGATGTGATTTGTGTCCCCGTCTTACAATTTTCCATTTATATGTTAGATTAACTATATTACTATTTCTTTACTTTCCCACTAATCTAAAGATTTTAATTACTTACATTATGGGTAATGTGGAAAAGATCACTCTCTGGCAAAGTTGTTGTGGTAAACCCGTAGGCTCGTGTGAACTGCATTAAATCTCGCAAGTTATCATATTAGTCGCTCGTCTCTATTAAAGAACTCATCTTTTATCAACGATGATAACATTGATTGTTGTTCTAAATCTGGTACTAACAGTAAGACTAATGTAATTGTTGTTCCATCAAATGCAGATAATGATATAAAAAATTAATACTTGATTTTACTCTAGCACTAAACACTCTGCAATGCTCAGTTGCTTCTTTGGTCACGGGTCTTGAAAAACAAGGTAAAGAAATTGAGGGAATGAAGAAAATTGTTAATAGCTTGAATGCAATTATAAGTGGAAACAAAAACTTAAAGAAAGAACTGAAATTCTAGAACAAATAAACATGAACAAAATTGATACACCTGTCCCTAATGTAATCAATACCTCTAATTGAGAAAAAAAGGCAATGCAATGTTATAATGCACAATATACCTGAATCTTCTGCATACTGAAGACGTGAATACAATTGAATCATTAATTTGTCCTTTAGTCGGTTCCAATAAAATGCGGAACTTATTTAGAATTGGTAAAAGATCTAGTAAACCTAGACCCATAAAAATTATTTTTCACAATTCTGCTGCTGCTACTCAAGTTGAGAAAACTAATGTTAATGTTCAAGCAGATCGCACTATTATGCAGAGGTAAGAATTAAAGTAGCTCTTAATGAACTTGAGTCCAGGAAAGTAAAGGGAGAAGTAAATCTTGTCATAAAATATATAAATAACTGCCCTAAAGTATTGGCTAAAAAGCACCTAAAGTAACTGAAAAAAAACTAATTTCAGCTCAACCTCAAATAATTTAATGACACTAAAAGATTTTTGAAGAACAACAATAATATTTTAATTACCAATGCCGATAAGGATAATGTCACTGTAGATATCACTTAAAATTGATTATATAAATAAATCGTTGACATTATTAAATGATTTGAGTATATACAAAAAATTAAAAAGTGACGCAACTATTAATTTTCAAACCAAAACAAATAAATTAATCAAACAACTCAAAGAGCAGAATTACATCAGTGATGACATTGCTAAACATTTAACCAATTATAAATGTATTTCACCTAAGTATTATGGCTTACCCAAAATTCACAAAGAAAACATACCATTAAGACAAACAGGAAAATTTCCAAACACATTGCTCATATTTTAATAAAATCATTCAATGACAACTTACCTTTCGGATTAAAGATTCATTTATATTTGCACAATTGATAAATAACTTTCAATTACCAGATAATTACACATTAATCTCTCTAGATGTAGTTTCTTTATTTACTAATCTTAATTTAGAATTAATTATTAACATACTTGATAAATATTGGAATTTAATTGAAGTAAACTGCAACATATCCAAACCAAAATTTTTGGACATAATCAGATTTATTTTTGACATCACATATTTTAGCTTTGGCGATCAATTTTATTTACAAATTTTCAGTTCACCCATGGGATCGTGTTTAAGCCCCATTTTAGCCGATATCATAATGAATGAACTTTTAAATTAGTCCGGGAGTCAGGGGATTAGATATTGAAGTTCACGGCGCAAAGCTTCTTATAATATCCCGTAACAAGTGTATAAAGTCTCTAGAATCAACTCGAACGCTTCGCCTTTTTTATTGCAAAATATATCAAAAAACGCGTTTATGTGTAGTTTTCTTTAAATAACTCCTTCTGTGTTAGTCAAACGACAAAACTTGAAGAGAGGAACATTGTTCGGAAGGAAATTTCCTATATAATGAGCCTTAAAAAATTTAAAAATTTTTAGTTGCAAAATCGCAAAAATACGCGACAAAGGGCCATTTTTATAGGTTCCCTGAAAACTGGGTTAAAAATGATCATATTTAAGCGGACATTCACTCAATGATACCTTTCAGTATGCTGAACAAGTGTGCATAAGGCGAGCCTCCAATTTTATATGGCTGCCTATTAACAAATTATTTATGCAAATCGGGCGCTTGGTTCTCACGTTTGAACGGGGTGGACTTATTTTGATGCACTTTATCGGAAATGAAAGGTAACGATGTCAAATATGTTTATACCTTGGCACGTGTTTAGAAGAAGTTTTTAAAATATTGTTACTTTTAAATATGGTAAAGTATTGTGATTTTAGCGTTTCATACAATGACTTGTTACATGAATTTAATTTTATCTCGATTCAAAATAAGCATAAAATAATGCTCCGTTTGTTATTTATTTAAACTGATTCATAATTATGTCGATGATATATGTTTAATTAATCAGGTGAATTATCACGTACCTAGAATAGCTTCAAGTAATTCCTTTACATATCTAACACCTTCAACAAATCATTTCAACAATTCGCCTATGTATAGAATGTTTCAAACTTATAAACAATTTCAGTATAACGTTGATAATTTCATTTCCGATTTAAAAGCTTTAAGGCTAAATGTTTGAGGTTTTATATTATTTCAGTTATACTATCTATGTTTAGTTACTATTTTATATTTCATTTGCTGCTTTTTCTGTTTTTGTTTTTATTTTGTATATATGAGTACTTATTACCTACTAATTTTACAAGGAGTTATGTTCCTCTGTAATTGGCCGTTGGCTGTTGAGGGAATAAATTACAATTACAATTAATTGAAACAATACAGAACAATTCAATTAAGGATATTAACTTAATAGCTTTAATTTATTGACTAATAAACACATAATATTGAATTCACCCTCCTATCAATTCACTCTAGTTTTAGTAATTGAATGGATTTTAATAGATACTTTAATTACAATATAATTTCTGTATAATATTACTTTCTTAATATTTAACAGAATCGTTTACAATTTTTGAATAGAAAATATTATTTTGCATTCAATACCATATAACCTCTTTAAAATTACGACTAAAATAAAACTTAATATTTTTAAACTAAATTTTATTTACTCAAAAAATATGCATTTTGAGTATTACTAAATTTTTTGTGGTTTGCATAAACACTAAAACATGTACATACTATATATAAACACGTTGTTCAGTCATATTATAGAAGTACAACAAGTAAAATTTTCATTGTCTTAAAAGTTCAAGTCCTTAAGATTCATACAATTATTAGGTAGATTTTTGCTCACCTATACCATATACCGTGTTTTTAATGTGTTTTTTTCTATTTATGCAATAAAGGGCCTGATGAAGCTTCTACATTAGAAGCGAAACGTAGCCCCATACAATAACCAGTGAGTTTATTTCAAGCATATCTTCTAATTAAGGCCTCCAGACGTGTAAACACTATCCGGAGTTAGTTTCAAGAATTTAACAAGAGGATAACATTACCAATTTTATTTAAAACAAGCTACTTTTCTTAAAAAAAAAATTGTTCATAACTTCACGTTAACGTTAATATTGAATTTTTTTCAAAAACAAAATATTCGAGTATTTCCGAATAAATTCGAAACTGTTCAATGGAATTCAGTGACATGCTGACAGTATCATCAAATTCGGAGAGCATTGTCTATACAGAATATCTGCCCTAAGGCACTACTGTTAACTCCGATCGTTACTGTAAATCACTACAGAAATTGAAAACTAGGATATGTCGTATACCACCAAACCGTCTTCTTTCTGCATCATGACGATGCTCAACACAGTCCTGATTTGGTCCCTAGTGATTTTGACTTATTTCTCAAGCTAAAGAGAAGCTTCCGGGGACTGATATTTGGTTCAGATAAGGACGTAAAGAACGGACTTCTTTTCAACCAATTTCCTCAAGTGGGTGCAACGTTTGCAAAAATGTATAAGAAGTCATTATGTCGAAAAAATAAATTACATGTTCTTAATATATACATATATGGTTTGTTCAGTCTTTATTTCATTATTTTATCTACAATTCATCACATTTTACAGAGCAACAGGTGAACGTCAGGTAAATAAACTTTTGAGGGCGGGAGCGGCGTGTTATTCTTTAGGGACAGAACTTGCATTATCTCAAGAAAAGATTCTGGATGTTGAAGACTAGGAAATCGTTGAAAGAGAAGTTAGAGAACTTCGGCCAAAGAAAATGCAAAGGAAAGTGTGATAGAAACAGCGAAAAACCGTACATAGCAATGATGGGTAGATTTAGCTCGTTGGTGTCCAAAGCTTCGGCCGCGGGTCAAAAGAAATGATTCCGAATACTCAAACTGAACACGCCGCCGTGGATTAGGTCTCCCGGGAACACCACGTTAAAACATAACGGGCCTACAACTTTACCTCAACGGTGGTGTGGAATGGTTAAGTGTTGAAAGGCGACTCTTTCAAGTGAGTGTTTAAGTACAATAACACGAGCATGAAGAAGGCCTTTCTCACGAGCATAACACAATGTTTTTCTACGACTTCCCACTAAATTACTACAAATTTCACAATAATTGTAATGAGAAATGTGAACAAATTGCGAAAAAGTAAAAACCTAACTAGTGCGCGAAAGAAAATTTTAAAAAATTTACCTCTTTGTAATGCCATATCACAAAAAAAAGTATCAATCTGAGCAATTCGCAGAATAAAACCAAAATTGTTGAATGCAAAAATAGCAGTCTTTCAGAGACCCCTGAACTTCCATTTATTCAAGCAAATCCATTTGTTTCTGAAAACTCTTTTTCGAATTTATATCTCAAAAATATCAATTTTTCGAATTTGGTTTAGAGGACTAAAATTGTAGCGCTCAAAAATCAATTTGGATCGTTTCTACGAGCACGCCATCGCGAGTTATAGCCGATAACAGGAATTTAACTATTTCGTGATTATGGTGGATCACGGGATCTCAGCAAGGAGCTTCCTACAAGCCTATCAGGTATTTTCCGTTTGCACGATTATATCCGACTTATCCCATTTTTCAAGACAATTGCCCCGTATAACAAGCAATGAGTGACTAAAATGTTCCTAAATAGTGGGTGAAAACTGAAGAAGATTTTAGCAAGTATGAGTCAGCAATGAGTGACTCAGAATACATTTAGAAAAATTAAGTTCTAACACTAATTGGAAACGTTGAAGCTCTTGAGCTCTTTTTCTGTTACATATCCATAATGAGAAAACCATTAATTATATTAAAAATTAAAATTATCTGAAAATTGAAATAGAAGAACAATGCGGAAGTCAACATCATTCATAAAGAACAAAAACCATACTTAAAATTTGAACGTAACCCAAATTCGTCTAATTAATTGCATATATTTAAAAAATGCGATAGAAAGTTTTGTTTTAATTAAAACTGGAAACGTATCTGAATGTAAGAAATAACCGTTTTTATAATGTAAAGTTTTTGTACTTATCTTATTATTTATGGTAGATTTACTACAAAAAATTTAAGGTTGAAATTTTTTTGCAATTTATAGCTTCTTATTCAAACTTTTGAATATTCATACACAAAGTTTGTGTAAAAGTTAGGCAAAAATGAGAAATAATATCAACTTTAATTTCAAACATTAGAAACAATCAAATTATTATGTAGAAATCTGAAATATCACTGTATTGAATAAATTATCCTGCAATTCGTTTAAAATGGGCATTCAATTATAAAACCAATTAGGATTTGTTTATTAGATTATAAAATCCTTTTTCTAGTCGAACAAATACACAAAAAAAAAAAGAATTATAAAAAGGACTTACCTTAAAAGCTTCTCTAAATTTCTTTGACATTATGTGGTATAACACCGGATTTACTGTAGTAGATACAAAGTACAGAACTCCTGAAGTGTACATTAAAACAATGTATAATTTAATAAACGTTTCCTGAGCTTCTTGAGATGCGTTCGTTAAATACACAGCTAAAAGACGTTGAGCGTGAAAAGGTGCCCAGCATATAAAGAAGGCTACCACAACAGCAACTGAAACAAAGAAAGTATATTTAACAATTTAATTCCTTTTAATAAAATATTATATAGTTTAAAAAAATTACGATAAAGAAAATATGTTGAATGGGTTCTTCTATGTTTTATAAAGGATTATTGTTATTCGTTACATTTCTATACAAAGATCTCCTTTGTTGTTATGTATGTCTTTGATCTAAGTTTATTGCATATTTTCTATGTGTCGAATCTTTTGTTAAATCAAGCATAGCATGAATGGAAAAGATTTATTACAACGCGCATTTACACTAGTTTTAAATTGCATCTTTAATGTTGAAATTATTGTTTAGATCTAAAATAGGTACATCCGGCAGTTTCAGTAGTTTGTTAAAATATGTATGTTTGTTAACTTGAAATTGTTTCAGTTCCGCTAAAAAGTAAACGTGCTTTGGCTTTGCGAAAATCAGCTTTTTACAAATTAATTACTGCAAAGTTGATAGTTTTAATTACAATTTTAAATTAGTATACGCAAGTTGGCATTTCGTAAAACAGGTGTCAGTGACGCTTAAAAGTTGTTAGTTTTAATTAATTTTTAATCAATTTATTTTTTTATTAATTTGATTCCTTCCCATGTTAGCAACATTACAAATTCTGTATTTATGCAGCTTAATAATGATTATAGTAATAATTGAATTATCTAATAAATTACTTGGTTTCATCAAGAGAATCGACAGAATTAATGGTTATTAGGCGATTTCATATAAATTATGTTTGGGTTATTAATACATTCAAAATTGAATATTAATTATTGATTTTATGACAACTCCTTTACAAAATATCGTATAAATTATTATTATTTTCTATTATAATGAACAATAAAAGGCTTTAGCTTACAATGTTTGCAATTAACAAGAGTGCGACATTTGGCTTAGTAAATGATAAATAAAAATAAATTAAAATTAATAATTTTAATTTTTTATTTTTTAAATGCTTATTGGTGAATTTTTTTAATATAATAATGCATAGGTATGTATTCTATTTTTGGTATCATTATCGTAGATACCAGTTTAAAAAATTAATTGACCAAAATAATTGACCGACATCTTAAATAATAAGGAACTTTAGTAACATATTGGATGAACAGTTCAGTCTCGCACTCCGCAGAGTGAACACCTATCCTAGCTTACTTGCGATCGAAACTTCAATTGTTTTTATAAAAGCAACTCGACAACGGCAATAATGTCTGCTTCGGTGGATTATTGTTCAACGTTTGCGCGTCTGTGACGCCAAGCGAACTCGCCTCTGCAATCGAAGGGTTGCAGAAGTTATTACAAAGAATTCTAAATGAGGATAAACCTAATAATCAGCCTGCAGGTACTTCGGGAATAGCCGCACTTGTCCCAACCGATGACGACACCCATCCCATGAATGCACTAAAACCCGTGACCAACTCCGCTAAATGCACCAACTGTCGAGAACCACATACGGGAAATTACAGCGGATGCCCAATTTCTGTTAAATCCCAACAGACCAGGTTCCCTAAAACCCCGCCTGGTCCGCACTTCATCGTTAACTTCCGCCACCCTATTCCCCGCTTTACCCACAAAATCCGCACCGTCCACCACCAAACCGCAACAACCTTCCGCTCCACCAACAACCAAACCCCAAACAATTTACGTCCCACCTCAAAAAAACAAGCCCGTATTGCCGAAAACCTTGTAAATATGCTTTCATCCCTCAGCCAATCAAATCCGTCAGAAGAAGCCACCAAATCCTTCCTTGAAAACACCCACCAATTACTTTCCTTAACCTTCTAAAAAACCAACATGGCAGTACAACCTACCATCCCTTCCCACCTCACCGTATCTATCCTTCTGGAATTGTAACGGTCTTCGTTACAAAACCACCGAACTTAAAGAATTTCTTAGAGATCACAACGTCGATCTCATCCTCCTCTCTGAAAACCATCTTAACCCATGTCACAAAGTCAAAATTCCTAACTACAACCTTTTCCGCAACGACCGCGACGCAAGAGGCGGTGGAACCGCAATCTACGTCAAACGATCCCTCAAGCATTACCTCGCTCCCAACCCTTCCCTGGACCATATCAAAACCACCTCAATCATCGTAGAGACGACCTCCGGTAAGATCAAGATGATTGCATCCTATAAACCACCCAAGTCTCCTTTAACCAACAATGACCTAGACAAACTCTTTCCTGATCACAATCCCACCATCGCCGCAGGCGATTTCAACTGCAAACACCCGTCCTGGAATAGCCGCATCCACAATCCCAACGGACGAATCCTATCCGCATATTTAGATGCACATCCGCAACTATCCGCACTCGTCCCTAACGAACCAACATTTATCCCAATCAACTTCCGTCCTGACATCCTAGACATCGCAATTACCCAAAACATCCTTTAATTCCAACAATTTACGCTCTTCCGAACTTAGTTCCGACCATAATCCAGTTATCCTGCACCTCGGACCTATATCTCACGACCCACCTTTAGAAACCCGCCAAATCACCGACTGGACCAAATTTACCTAGCTCCTAACAGACCAAATCGATCCCATTCCTGTTATAAACACCTATCACGACATAGACCTAGCCACCACCTCCCTCCAAAATTGTATCCTAAATTCACACCAACAATCCACCACCACCACAACCACCACCCCTAGACCCACCACCTTACCGCCTCCCCAAAAACCCTTATCCAACTTAAGAACCGCGCCAAACGCACCTACCTACGCACCCTAAGCCCTCACGACAAACAAATCCTTAACCGATTACAACTCCAAGTCCGCACCGAAATTCAAACTTTCCGCAACGAATCCTGGACCGCCAAACTAGAATCCTAAAACCAAGACAACCACTCCCTATGGCGTATGCAAAAATCCTCCGCAACGCCAACCAATCTCCAGAACACCCGATCCACTCGACCGGCGGCCTCGTCTTCTCTCCCGAAGAAAAGGCCGACAACCTAGAACCCAATGCAGCCCAAACTACCAAATCGCCGACCTCGATCACGTTTCCCGTATCGAATCCAGAGTATCCCGATTCCTACTAAACAACCGCGACGACGATCCAATCACGCCTACATCTCCCACCGAAATCCGCCAAATCATACGTTCCCTTCGCAAACGTAAAGCTCCCGGTCCCGATCAAATCACAAACTTTATGATCCAACACCTCCCACGCAAACCTATAGCTTTCCTTACCGCTATCATCAATTCCATACTAAGAGTAGGGTACTTCCCGCTGACTGGAAGCCGACGTCATAGTAATCCCAAAACCTTTAAAAAACCCATAAATTTCCGCAAACCACCGCCCGATCAGTTTACTTCCCGCACTTTCAAAAATCGCTGAAAGAATTATTCTACACAGGCTTAACCTGGACATCTCCCAATTAAAAATCCTACCCGACGAACAATTTGGTTTCAGACCGAACCACTCCACAACCCAACAACTCTTACGCGTAACCGAATACTGCTACCAATCCATGGCCACAACCAGGCCGCCGGAGCAGTATTTCTCGACGTCTCTAAGGCTTTTGACCGTGTCTGGCACGCTGGCCTTGTCTACAAACTTATCCGTTCCAACATCCACTCAAGATTAATCCGCATAATCCACTCATTTCTGTCACACCGCCGTATCCAAATCAAGTTAAACAACGTCAAATCCTCAGTCCGCTACCTCACCGCCGGAGTCCCGCAAGGCTCCGTCCTTTCACCTACATTATTTAATATCTACACCCACGACATTCCAAAACCCCACGTACCGAACTAGCCCTGTACGCCGACGACACCGCCATCCTAACACGATCCTGGCAATCCAAACACCTAACTCAATACCTACAATCCGCACTCGACGCCCTAGAACCCTGGTTTACTGACTGGCTTATTTCCGTTAACGCGGAAAACAGTGCTGCAGTAATCTTTCCCGCAAACTCAAGCACCGACCCGACGGCCAACTAACCATCCTCGATACTTCCATTCCATGGACCAAATCCACTAAATACCTTAACGTTATCCTAGATAACCGCCTCACCTTTGCATCTCACATCCAATCGGCCTCTAACAAAGGCCGTGGCTCCTAAAATCGCTAGCTCTCTCTTATGCCGTAAAAGTTCCCTATCACCAAAAACAAACTTCTCCTCTACAAATCCATCATAAATCCCATCATGCTCTATGCGTCTCCCGTCTGGAGTCACACCGCCGACACTCACATCCGAAAACTTCAAACTATCCAAAACAAAGCCCTTCGTCTCACCTTTAACGCTCCTTGGTACATCCGAAACGACAACCTACATCACGACGCCAATCTACCCACTATCCTAGCACAACTCCGCTCATCCGCAAAACCACCGATTACGACGTATCCTATCCCTTCAAAACCAAACGCCCTAAAACCGCTTTCCTCGACGACCTTTAAGATTTTCTCGCCCCTTCAAGACTAACACAAATGATATTTAAAATTTCTGTTGCAGATTACATCCTCAAGACGACGGAGTACAAGGACATTCATGGCCCATCAATCATGGCAAGATAAGATAAGATATTGGTTGAAGATTGATTGATTAACACCAAATTAATTGACAAACCACTGACTGACTAATTGTCAATAATTTAATTGATAAACAACTAACTAACTATCTAACTTATTACTGATTAAGCGATTGTTTTAGTACTGACTTGCTCCACAACCAACAAAGTTTAATCATCAAAATAAGCTTTTGTTGCTGTGTATTCCGTTAAAAGTACACATAGTTTTGCACACATCACAAATTGGATATTTAAGAAAACTTGAGGTAAATACGTAATAAATTCTTGTGTTTCCTACAAAAACGAGTTATCAGTGAAATGATAAAGTGAAACAAAGACCGAAGACTCCGTGACACTATCGCAATACACGCATACATTAAACACCCTCACCAAACGCTTGTACAAAATACAACTACAGCGAAATTCACCCCTTTGGTCCGAAACGTATTGCAACGAGAGCAATTATCAAAAGAAACTTCTAATTATCACCCGGCCAGCAAACTATCATACTAAACTTACAAAGTTATTATGCCATTTTAAATACCCCATTCACCGACAAGAAAATATAAAAATATCACAAAAATACAACCAATCACAAAACAAACACAGAAGAGACTTACGGATCTGACCGTGGACCATATGGAATTTAAATAAAACATGGCAAACGAAAAAATCGGCTTGATATAAACGATGGCCCGAAAAATATTCCAGCTAATACAAGAATTCCTCCTTTCATTCTTTGTGTGTTAACTAAAGAAGTCCTCGTCTTAGTAGAACTGACTGAATCAACCACAACAGAATTTGCGGGTAAAAAACGACAGCAAAATAAAACAGGTGAAGATTATCAAACTCTATACGTACAAAAAAGAACTCTTTAAACTTAACATAAATATAACCTAAAAATGACAGAATTGAGTGCTTAAGATACCTTCAATTTAACCCTAAACGTTGCATCAGCTGGCTACTTGTTAAAAAAATTATCAAATTTCAAACAAAATTCCAAGACCTACTCAGCCTAGTTTTCTATTGTAACACCCGTTATTTGATCAACTGTGAAACTTGAGGAAAAGTATTTTACGACTCCACTTAGGTCCTTAACAGACATATGGATGATCATATTAAAATAAGCTACCAAACTGTTTTGTTTTCCTGCAATAAAGCAAATGGCTATCAGTGATCTTAACAACGAATCAAATAAAAACATTGCTTCGGATCATTCTACCATAATAGTAACCATTTCTTCGGCAGAGAGCAATCAATAAAATTACTTAACTCCAAAACAAACTGGAAATTCTTTAAATTTTTTAAAGACAACATCAACCTTACGGTATCATTAAGAACAAAGGAAGAGCTTTAATTAGAGTAAAAACTGGAAGCTGGATATAAAACCGAATCTCTAAAACAGAAAAAGATAAACTGATCATTAAACATTCACAAAAAGATTGTCAAATGACAGCAATACAATTAATAATAAATCTCAAAAACTAGGCTACAAAAAGATTCGTGTTTTGTTAATAACGTCACAACTATTGGAAAAACTACGCAAAAGAAATAAATGAAAACTATTACCAAGAAAAACCTTAGTCCGGAGCACCAATTTGGTTTCCGAAAGACATAACAATAGAACAAGAACACTAGGTTATTGATTTGATACACAAAAGTTATAAAGCAAAATGCTACTGCGCAACTATGTTCTTTGAGTTTAATTTTAGTTTGTCGTAGTTCGATGGAGTAATATTACAAAGAACAGGAAGCCAATCAAGATTTAAAGGTTCCCTAATTATAGGCATAGTACAATTCAGCATCTATTGTTTGTATGATAACTATTCAACCAGAGAGAACAATATTCTGCTGTAGAATAAACTAATGCTAATGCAGTATATTGAGTGTCCCATTAAAAATTTCAATATCGTAGTTCAGATAATTTTCGAGATATAAACTGGCCAAAACCCTATAGGCCACCCTAAATTATAGTAGAATTTATTAGAACCAACACATACCATCCTCAAATGCTTCTAGCAAAAAAAGGCTGTTCCGGTGAGATGCGAAAATGAACTGACAATGCTGTACTCGTTAGCAACGGTGGTAGGGGACGATTGAAATGTAAAGAACCTGTCACGTGACCTGCGCCGTGAACGAAAATGAAACGGACGAGTCTACTGTTCACATTAAGGGCAACAACGAAGTGTATTTCGTAATTTCGTTTGTAGTGTTATTCAAATTATACCCCTAGTTTAATAAATACATTTATAGTAAGGTATATTTTTATGATTTGCGTTGCAGATTGATTCACGTGACAGGTTCTTTACATTTCAATCGTCCCCTACTACAAAGCAATTACAAAATAATTTAAATTAAATAAAACTATGAAAAAAAAATGGCGAATTGTACTTATAGTGAACGACGTAAAATCTCAAGGTATACACCTCGAGAACCCCCATTTGAATGGAATAATTCAATTTTCAAACCGATATGAATCTATAAGCTATAGCTTTGGAGAATGACCTCAAACTCCAACATGGCCATTATTGAGAGGTTTCAATCAAAAGTTTCGTTCCTCCTGGTTTGTAACTATCAAAAATATTGAGCAAAATTTTGAAATACTTTCGCGAGAGATATGCTCACAAAGTGTAGTACAAAATTTATCATAGACTCCAAGGACACGCATTAGTGATATACCTATTAGATAACACTTAGAACACTGGAAGGTTAAAACGAAAACACTACTTAGGAACAAATAGAACTAAGGTTTATAAGTCACTAAAAGAGACTCTTAGAGATCTAGCAACAAATCTCAGTAACATAGATTATTTTGATACAAATTCATACAATACTTTACTAGTCTGATTTCCTGAAGATTGAGTTTTTAATTTAAAGCTTGTTCTGATGATTAGTGACTGGCTACAATGGCACATTTCTAATATCATTGTTATACAATTCCTTTCAAATATTTTAAAATTGCTCCTTAAATGTCTACATTTACTATTTTTGTTGACGTAAAATGTAAATTCCTTAAATGTTTTTAAGTAACTCTGTTCTCTGTTTTCCTGTATACATACAACACATACAATATCTTATCAAAACATATTTTAAAACAATATGAGCGGCGAAACAGATTATTGAAAGTAAAATTATTATTTTTGTCTAAAGTATGTTCAAACTAGCACAAAATGAAATGTAGTGAAATGGAACCATATCGTTTAAAACACGCTCAAATGCGACAATTACAATATAATATACTACGCTATAATGACATTAAAATGCCTATTGAGGATAGTGTAGCAATTATGACAAGAATAAATCTCACAATTCTGAAAGTATTAAATACGCAACAAAGTACACAATTGCCCTAGAATTGTTTATTTTGAATTTTAAGTTTTAGTCATTGCGATAACAAAAACGAAGAAATTGAATTGAATGATCTGCTACGTGATTAATATACAGAGTGTCTCAGAAATAAGTACATTAATTTTAACCACTAATCCAACTTATTAAGATGAACAACTTTTCTATGTGCCATTTTTCGAAATTTAATTACAACAGTACATAGAGGAGTCGTTAATTTATGCGGGGAGAGATTAAAAACAAACTTGACACTTCAAAAAATGGCACATAAAAAAGTTGTTCATCTTGATGAGTTGATTACTGGTTAAAATTAATGTACTTATTTACAATAAATATATCTAATTTCAAAAAACAGAATACCCTTGATAGTATGCACTATAAAATACTGCGCCAAAGCAAAATCGCCAAAAATGGTAGGATTTTTTCCCTACATTCTCCCTACTACAATATTACAAGAATTACGTTAACAAAGCCAGATGCTTAAATGTATCAAATTAAAAGTTTTTTTCTTCAATGCCGTTACGAGTGTTACGATGTTAGTATGCAAACAATAAGCATAGATGATGATCGATACAGTGACATGATAGAGATGTGTTCAATATCTAAATGTTATTATACATTTTAATTGGGTATCTTTTAGACTTTATTGTAACCATAGTATGCAATTGTGATTGTAATCGTAAGAAGACATGGGATGAAGGGAGTAGAGCTCTCCGTGATGGTATGTTCTATAAAAATGTAAACATTTATTAACAAGAGCAAGAAATCAAATTGTAAAGAAAATTTTTGACAAACAAAATCAATTCGATGATGCGTGAGACACTAAAACCCAGTTGGTAATTAGGATTTTGCATACCGAGGTCAGTGTAAGGAGATTATTCTCTATAACAAATACAACAAAAAAATCTTTTGTGTGTTTCAAAATATACCGCTCTACCTCCAAAAAATTTAAACATTTCTAATCTTCTCTAAGATTTTAACGTCGTTTTTCACTTTTCATTTGTAAAGTATACCTATTGATGTTGTAAAACATTGATATCAATGATGATTTTATGCAAACATAGATAAAATTTGACAAATTAATTTTCTTTATCAAAATATTTTAGTCAGGCTCATTAGAATCAAATCGTAGATTTCCTCCCCAACTGGTAAACTGATTGAAACTAAAGTTGGCTCCGAGGAAGTGCCACCCTCCAGCTCAAAAGTCGCCAGAATTATACCGTAAAGTGTGTTTGATTCGCCCCTCCTATAAGTTAAGGCTTAAGTTCTAAATAGAATCAAATCCATATAGTGTATTCCAAAAAGTCAACGTAGATGATTACTATTACATACGAGGATGTATTGATATCTAGTTAGCCTAGACCAGTTCCTTGGATAAACAAAATATTGCGTTACCATAGCAACGAACAATAACTTATTAGAAGTGTCAGTGTAAAGTTTGACGTCAAAAAAGTAAACCAGAGTCACGCAATAAATTAAATGAAAAAAGATGTCCACCGAAATTGTGAAAATAGAAAAATTGGAGTATCGAGCCGTCATCAAGTACCTGTATTTAAAAGGGTTAAGAGGTAAGCAGATTTACGAAGATATGTTTAATACCCTTGGTGATCAATGTCCTTCGAATGCGACCGTCAAAAATTGGAATGGAAGCTTCAAAAGAGGTACATTTTCCATTGAAGATGATGACGAATCGGGAAGGCCAGTTTCTGTGTCAGTCCCCGAAAATATCGATGCAGTTCATGACATGATTTTATCAGACCGTCGAATTGACTAAAACGGATATCTGAGGCACTGAATATTTCATACGAACGCGTTCATCATATGGTTCACGTCAATTTGGACATGAGAAAAATTGCTGCAAAATGGATCCCCAAATGTTTGAATGTTGACCACAAGCGTGCAAGGGTAGAAACATCGCGTTCGATCTGTGCTCGATTTGAAAACTATGTAGACTTCTTAAACCGAATTGTTACTATGAATGAGACTTGGGTACATTTCTACGATCCAGAAACAAATCAACAATCGATGGAATGGCGACACTCTGGTTCTCCAAGACCTAGAAGTTTCGTGTCCAAAAATCTGCCGGAAAAGTTCTTGCTTCAGTTTTTGTGATTGCCATGGAGTAATCATGATTGATTTTTGGATAAGGGTAGAACAATAACTGGAGATTACTATTCGACATTACTGACCACTCTACGGGAAAATACTAAAGAGAAAAGACGCGGAAAGCTATCCAAAGGTGTTTTGTTTTTGCAGGACAACGCCCTGCACACAAATCTCATGTTGCCATGCAAAAATTCGTGATTTAGGGTTTGAATTACTAGAACACCCCCTTATTCACCCGATTTGGCTCCGTCCGACTATCACCTCTTTCCTCAATTAGAAAAAATTTTAAAAGGTCGTACATTTTCTTCCAACAAGGAGGTAATAGAAGCTGTGGAGGTCTGATTTGCAAAGCAAGAAGAAACATTTTTTGAAAGGTCTAGAGACGTTGCAGGTTCGCTGTAATAAATGTATCCAATTAAGAGGAGAATATGTTGAGTAATAAAATATTTTGACATTGAAATTTTGTTTGGTTCTATAGTAGGCTAAGAATTTTTCAATATATCCTCGATTGAACATTAAATACCATTAATTCAATCAAAAATGTAATTTAAGCATAGATTAATTGTCAAAATAAATAAAACTCTCTGTTACAAAAACAGGAGAAAAAATGTAAATGGGAAACCGTAAGTACAATAAACCAAAATACAAGAGAAAAAATAGAAAACCTATTTAAAACCGCTGTGGCATAATTTTCTCAATAACATTAATCAAAGAAATTAAGAAAATACAAAGAATAATTTCAAACATCATATTTAAAATACTTTTAAAAAATAAAAACCTTTTTTGTTTCAAGCACTTCAGTATTAAGTTATTTAAAAATAAATTCCAGCAAAACGTAAGCAAATCGACAGTTTATCGGACAATCCAAAATTGTGAAGAACTGACGACTATGAGAACGTCTCCAATTATGTAAAATTTAAAAGCAAAAATAAATGTTTTAGGACATAATGTTGGTATGGTGTATCATTTCTCAGAGTGGCTTTATCTCGAGGCCTTACATCGAGTTGGCGGGGCAAAGCCTAAAAGTAGACCGTTATATCCAGAGATGTTTCTCAAAACTGCTTTGACATAGTTAAATATAAAATTATTTTTATAAGAGTTGTTAGATCCATACGTTATTAGGACAATCAATAACTTACATGATCTTTTATTAGTTTTGGGATTAATATTTTATGTTGATACAGAATGTTTAAGTTTACAATATTTTAAGTAAACAAATTAACAACAACAATAACCTTTAATGTTGTGGAATATTTCTTTATGCTTATATCTAATTATTACTAGAAATTATAAGGTATGTTCCTTTTAGGTGGCGGTCGAGTAACAAAACTACGGTCTTATTGCTACGTAAATCCCAACGTTTCGCCTGTGTGCGTCACAATAATTAAATTTAATCATCAAAAATGATGATGTAGTCAATTCCTGTCTAGGGATCGACCGGTCATCCGTCCGTATACAACCACGATATCAAGAAAACCACTGATCCGATGTAGGTGTTATTGATAATACCTCACATCTGATTAAGTTTTTGGACATAATTTTTCGAGCCAAAAGAGGCGTTAATCTACATAGATTTATCCGTTTATGGAATATTCACAAAAATATTAATTTTTTCAAATAAAAAACGTGACACTAATTGTTTTAACACTATCTCCAAGAATATCAATTAAACAGTATAGTTAAACGTTTAATTGTTCTTCCACGGCTTAAGTTCACTGTTAAATTATTGTTGCGACACTTCCCGAATTTTAAAGTCACCAACAAATTACGTAAAATTTTATTTAAATGTTTTCTTTTTCTACAACGCATCGGTGTTTTAACTTTTCTATGAAAAGTTCTAGTTTCTATATGGTCTTACACGTTAGTTAGTACCGGGGCAATGTGTAGTTCTGCAAGAAACCCTTATTTTAACCACCCGTTTGAATAAATATCTTCTTGCTAAAAAAACCCTTCCAAATTGCTAGTTGATAATATTAAAAATAAAATAAACTCAACTAAATAACATAGCCAAGCTGCTACTTAAAAATTTCGAAAGTATAACAGTTTCATTTAGAAGAACATTATCTTGGAACAAACCCAAAATAAATTCTTTTGGTTTTGTTATGATTTTTTAAATTACATATACACATATGTTAATCCTAAAATGAGTGCCAAAATTAAATTAATAATATTTTGAAGAAAGTATGTCAGTGTTTTTGTTTCATTTTTGCTTAGTTTATTTTAAGTTTATTTTATTCATAAAAACAATGAGTTAAAAAACTACAGTGCATACTGTTCAATATTGTCCAGAAGAATTCATTGTGTGAGCTTACAAAAACCTTGACTTTTAAAGTTATTCTAACCTTACTCTTAAATTTTCAGCTATAACCTGTGTTATGATTTGTCGATAAAATTTTCCTTCACAGTCGTTTCCACAGTCTCACATTGTAAAGAAATTACTGCACCAAGTCCTACTATATTAAAAAAAATGAATTAATTACGTTTTAAAAACGTGTTTCCAAATAGAATACTTTTGATGGAACGAGTAAGAGATTAAAGGGTAAACATAAACCAAAATAAGTTTTCATTTATAATTAGGTGTTTTTATTAAATTTATTGAGACGTTTAATCCCCACGATTGTTAGAGAGTCATAAAACTGATATGAATTGATATTCAGTTAAATCAATTTTTATTGAAATGTGGTCTTATTTTAACTTCTGCAGAATGTCAAAAATATTTCTTTATTTAAAAATGCCCATCTATCACATTCTTTCTTTGTTTATAAAAGAAATTTTGTTTTTTAAACACCAGACCTGTATTTATTATACTCAATATTCGTATATACCCCGTAAACGAATCGTACGTTTTCCTGGTCGCGTGAAGTTAGTTTTTAAAGCCGCAATAGCTGAAAATTTTCGTAAGTAACAAGTGACCAAGTAAATTTTATAAATTTGGGTTTACAAACGGATACAGTATTTTATTTAAACGTGTTACAGTCCGCAGTTAAGATTAATTAAACATCCAACCTTTTAATAGTTCCTGATGTCATAGGTAACTATTAGTGACGTATCTCCGTTGTGCTGTGTCTTCTTTATTTTAGGAGTCTCCTAATCTTTGACCGATCAATTTGGTCTTCACTAAGATGCTGCATATCCATGCAGATGTCGGGTTTTTTGATGTATTCCCATCACAAGTGGATACGACATTTGCATCAATGTCGCTCTCAAAGGGTGGTATTTCACTTAATTTACCATTGAGTCGTTCACATATTTATAAATTGAAACTTGTTATTAATTTGTTTCAGCCTTTTACTAGGCAATGTTGCATGTCGGTAACATAACCAGATTTCGTTATCTGTTAGTGTTAATAAATTTTGTAGTGTAAACAGACGTGGGTTTTGTAACAATTAAAAACCGACTCTCTCTCGGGTTCTGCGTTCTTCCCTTTTTATCAACTTGAGCACAGACTACTTGGATATTTCATAAAAATTTGAAAATGTTTGCCGTAATGCGCGCCCTCAAAGATCGTTATTGGAACCAATTTTCCAATACTATCAATAAATGGCTTAATATTAGTATCAAACGACTCAATGTTTTTCCTTTTTTCCTTTTATATAAGATATTTTTGTATCCAATTTTCTCTCATTGCTTCGTAAATTTTAATTTTCAATGTTCCTCATTCACTATACTTTCGAAGTGTTTTCTTAAGTGGATTCCACTCGACGGTTTTAATGGCAATTTTAACATATTATGTCTTGAAACTGTGGGAAAACGGTTTGAAAACATGAAATGAAACAATATAGTACAACTAACATATATAGCAAGATCCTTGATGGTAAAAAAAAAATAGCAGTTTTTCTGAAAGCAAATTATCAATATATCTAAAAAAAGCTGTATTTTTAAGATTAAAATGGCAATGCTTGCTGTTTCCTGAAATTATCTGCAACCTAACCTCGTTCAATCTCTCATCGTCTTATTTGCTTGCACCATGCAACTTGAGGCAGGTTTCGAGTACCGATGTCCGACACAAATCAGATTTACGAATAGAATTATGTTTCAATAAATTAAAAAACAAATAAACCCATTTATTTTAATTTTAAATTTAAATTATTCAAACAAACTTTTAATGCAATGGCTGTGCTGTTATATTTTATGTTTTATTTACCTTATATAATGTTTACACATTTAATTAATATTATTACATATGAATACTATGGCATGTTTAGGTTTTAGTGGTTTTCCTAAACCTTGAAGCTAATGCTTTGCCAAGACGAACCAATCCACTATTGCACACGGTTTCGTCACCACACTATACAGGTTTATACTGATCTTTAGGGACCACACATAACACTTACATGCACAATAAAATATTTAAAATGTACCATACAAATAAATAAATAAATAATGATAAAATTCCTCGTATCAATCGTTTATGAATTTTGGTTAGGTATTATTGTGGTCGAACTAAAATATGTATATTGTTTTCCTAATTAATAAAATAGTGGGCTAATTTTTTCCATAAGCTTATTTATGTAATTCAAGTCTCTGCTAATAATCTGGCGCCTTTATCATTTTACCAAAACCGAGTCCATCAATATTATTGTTGTCAACCATACTTATTTATTTATTAGACCTTCACAATTATCTAAATAGTTTTTTATATTTTTCATTAACAACTACTTTTGAAGTCGTTAGATGCCAAACTTTTTGCAAAAATGTCATTTCTGAAAATATCCATATTGTTTTACATGTTTTTTCTAAAAAATGTTACGTATTCTTGATGGTTTGAATAACAATACTAGTTCGCGTCTAGTCTGACGTCTTATTAGAGGACTGTGCCACTCTTACACCATTGCTAGAAAAGCATTCAATATAATTTTAGTGTAAAAAGGTTTTGCCACCTTTACATTAAATTTTTGATTGGCAATAAATAATGCTGAGGGCAATACGCGGCTCCTTATGAGCCCAATTTTTCTTGTACAAGTTTATAGTCTTTTTTTAAATCATGTTGCCCCTCTAAAAATTGTATTATATTTTCCTCATAATGTGTAAAGTTTTAGAAGAGAACACAAGAAAGTGGGTGTTTGTTTTTGTTGAGTGTAGTGAAATAATTAGTTTAAAAATTGGTTTCTTATTGTAAAAACAATGGAAAATAAGCGGAAAAAATAAAAACATCTGATAGTGATGGAAAATTAAATGTCAATAGAGCTAGTGTACTTGGAATCATCAGCATTGGATGTGGTTACTAATTATCTGAATCACTGGAAAGAGCCTGTAAGCATACAAAATCCTTCAACAGACGAATAAAGCCATCTCATGTAAAAAAGATTGACGTTTATTAAAAATATAACCAGACAAAAGAAAAAATTGAAAAAGGTGATGCTCAAGCGGACGAAGATTACGGAGATGTTGCACCTCTTATAAGTAATGAAGAAATGGAGGTACGAAAAACTAATTTTTTAAAAGATTTGAAAACAATAAAGAAGAAATAATAGAATTAATAACAAAACCAACAGATCAATCAGATAGGCCGAAGAACGCAGAAACAGGCTTACTGTTTTAAATTTGGGCAAAATATGCATCTCAGAAGATCAACTGATCGCATCAAAGTCGTCGGCAAATTTTTAAAACAATTAGTTGTTGCATCTCAATAAAACCTATAATTATTATGTCCAAGTAGGAGTACATTTTTAAAAACGATAACTACGTCCGTTAAATTTAACTGAGGTTGGTAAATACGGCTCCTAGGTAATTAGATTGTTAAAACTTTAACAATCTTTCATAAGCCCATAATTTTAAGGACAAATTGATTGCCGTATCTATAAAAAATCAAAGTGGTTAAAAAGCATTTTTAGCTTTATCCTGCTAAAATTTACCTAATTCTTTTATCTTTATAAGTTTCCCAAATGTATCTATTTATTTAAAAATAAAAACGGAGGCACAAAATTTTCTGAGAAAAACTACATGTCATCAGTTTGTTTTGAAATGAAATCTGTAGTCAATCAACATGATTTACTAGTGATCGACCAAATCAATTTTGCAGTATATTATAAGAGCACCATATCTCTTGCATCACGCTGGCTAGATAAATCTCTATCCCGCTTGAGTTCGACTACGATTTTATGCGCTAAGAATTTTTTTAAGGACTACTGGCGGCCAAGAAGTTGACAAATCAAGGCGGAAACTTTAAAAAAATAAAGAAGAAATTCTACAAATCACAAAAAAAAACCAAAGATCAAAAGAGAATCGGCAATTTGGTTTCAAGCAAGAAGAAAAAGGATTACAGCTTCTATGTTTGTCAAAATTTCCAAACTAAGAGCAACAACTGATCCACTTAAAACAGCTAAAACTCTTCTAACAAATTTCTCGTCTCAAAGTACCGATTACAGAATTGAAAACGAACCCATAGCTATCAGAGATTTTCAAAATATTTACAAATGTTCATTGAACCATGTGGATTTTATTTCGACAAAGAAAGAAAATCATCTGGGTACTACTCCAGATGGCCTTATGAGAACACAAGGCCTCATTGAAGTTAAGTGCTCCTACATTTGCAGAACACTAACGCCAAAAGATGTCATTAAAAAACTTCCTTATGTCATTCTGAAAAATGAAGAAATGCATTTAAAACAGATCATAATTATTTCTATCAAGTGCAAAAACAGCTGCACATTACCAAACGCGATTTTTGTTATTTTGTGGTATGGACTCCAAAAGGATCAACACACTGAGCGGGATGACGAGTTTTTCGAGAATGGAATACGTCCCAAACTTCGTGAATTTTCTTTCAAACACTTGCTGGACCAAATTATAAAATTGCTCCATAATTAAGACAAAGTTTAGTTGTATGTAAAAATCCGTTAAAAGTGGGATTTTGACATTCATGAAATTATTCTCATTCTTAATGAGACAATCTCCAAGATTACCTATAAATAAAACTCTCATCAGTCATTATTTCATTAATTGATTTGTTCTTCGTTAAGGAAAGGGCAGCAAAAAAACACTATGTCGTTTATTCAGGCAACTTTCTGTGAAGCAGAATGTGCACGAAACGTTGCCTGAAAAAATGATATAGTGGTTTTGGTGCCTCCTCAAACGAAGAACAAATCAAGTAATAAGAAAACCTATAAAAGGAAATATTTACCTTTCATCATTCTTACATGTATGTCCTAAATTTATTTGTTTCATGAAAAATACCAATGCATTGTTTTGTTCATAGGCTTTTGTGTTGGTATGAAAAACAGTCGTTTTATCAGTTGGTAATGAATCAGAAGAAGTTGCGTTTTACTATACGCTTTACCAGAAATACATCATCTCTCCCGGAATGTAGAACGTCCCGTAGATACTAGCACTAGATTCTATATACGTGTTAGCGTTTCCTTCAGTCACCAAGAGATGGCGTTATGCATTGGTTTTCCGGTTTCGTCATTGATTTTATATCGCGAAATAATGTTACCACATGACGCAACAACGCAATAATTTAAAAATAGTTTTTAAATACTAGTGATACTATTCAGTTTGTTTGAATTAATCTTTAATTTTAAATATCTAGAATATTATAATAATGTAACACGTATCGCCATCTATCGGCCACTTCGGGAAGTTAATATGCAAATATAGAATCATCTGGGCGTTATACATTCCGGGGAAGATGATGTTTTCTGGCTTTACTAATTGCAACTACCAAATAACAAAACAATGTAGATTTATTTATCTACTTAATTTTATTTACACATTTTTTTTTTTTAAATTAAACGTATGATAAATTTTCTAGCATTTAAACCAAAATTTAATGAAAATATTTCTAATTATACCTACTTCAAAATTCCTAAATTTAAAAACTCGCAAAATTTTATTTTAAAATCAATCTGAAAAGCCCAAAATAGAAAAATAGATATAGACCACATGTTTCAGCACTAATTTTCAGTATATGAATCACTTTTGAAAAAAGTACACTGTAATTTAAATTTTTTTACAACTGTAATTTAACAACGTCAAATTTTACTGCATTTATTCGACTTTTTCAAAGATAACAATAACAAGTGAATTAAATTTTCTTGTATCAACTAACTGATTTGTTTAAAAAAAATTAAAGTGGAATTTTACTACATAGATTACATTAATTTTAACTTGTTAATGTATACAGACATACATACCAGCATATATTTCAAATCAGAATATGAATTAATATAGAATTTCTAAATATTAGATTTGCACCAAACAGTCCAACATAATTACTAATTACTTCTTAGTGTGATAATAATTGTTTATCAACAGTCACATTTATAATTACTGTAGTTCGTCAACCTTTAGTTGTATTAATAAATTAAGTCTAACTGTTTTATTATAAACTAAAGAGTTTAATATTAATATTTACCCTAAGTGTAAAATATATGTTAATATACAAGACTATTTTTAATTTTTAAGGTAAATAATTAATTTGCAGCATTTTAAATAATACGTGACAGAACGTATAAAATACCGTACCTTAATCATTATTAATTATCAAAATATACGATCCTATGTATGCTCAATTTTAATATCAGTTTAAGGCAAACTAGTGGTTTTCAAAGCATAAACCAATAGCATTGTTAGTAATATATTTATTTGTGCTCTTTATTTGTATTAAAGCTTTTTCAATAATTATTCCAACAATTTTATTAGTTATTTTATGAATTTTGTTTGGAATACATATGTGGAATGTTCAAAATTTAAGTTTTATTACAAAACACATCAACACTGGGCTTTATTTTTGTCGCCTAGCGTACATGTATATTCTATATTCAGTTAGAAAACCGTACAGCTGTATTCATGATATCATTATCCGATTTTAAACACCTCTAAAATTTATGTGCAACAAACTAGATATAGATATTTATCGTAAAGACACTAACACTATGAGGTTTATAACAAATGATTCCAACCATAGTATGCAACATAAACTTGCATCTTTCAACTTTTGATTCACCGATTATTACATTTCCCATTGTCAAAACAAAACTTTGATAAAGAACTGCGATATATTAAGCAGATTGCATCATACAATGGTTTTCAAGAATCAATTGTTACAAACATAATTAGAAAACATAAACATAAGTTAAACATTAGAAACATTACAACGTTAGGAACTAGTAGTAGCAAAATAGATAAGAAATATGTCAAATTACCAAATTATCCACATACACAAAAGGTCTTCAAAAATATTTTCAAAATTTGATTATAAAACAGTAACCTCTAGTAGTAACAACTTGCAAAATCGTTTAGGCAGTCCGAAAGACCCAATAGAAATGTGTGATAAATCGGGAATATATAAAATTAATTGTAAAGACTGTAACCAAGTATATATAGGGCAAACCAAGAGACCTATTAAAACTCGTTTTAAAGTGCACTTAGCTCATGTCAAATATCATCGCACAGATAGGTCCAGCGTTGCCATGCATATGCTTAAAAATGGCCATAGAGTAGGCGACATTGAATTAATTAAGAGGGTAGATAATAAAAACGAACTTGATTCTTATGAAAGCTTAGAAATTTTTAAAACAGAAATTTGCTTATGAATTATGATGATAACGGTTCATTAGGATTTTCGGAATTATTTAAGCTTATCTAAGAATCAATTAAGTTGAACGATGCGTGATAAGCAGATAGTATACAGGGTGCCCATAATCTATCTCATAACATGGGTAACTTTCTTAATATGCAAAATAGGTAATCGGTTAAATTAGGAAAGTTGGGCAGAATTACAAGCAAAATGTTAAACTTTTTTCAAATTTGACATATGTCTTCAACTTTTTGAAATTTTGTGAAAAAACTGAAAACAGTCGATTTTTTAATGTTGTCCTGTTCCACTACTACTTACTTTAGAACTGAACTAAAATGACATCTTATACATATTTTTACGTAGAATTCGATAAAATTACTCAAAATGTCATAACCCTCTTGATTTTCGAGATATAACACAAACTTACATTTTTTAAATGGCAATCATAGTTGGCTGTGATCTTATTAAATAGCTTTTGTTTTTGCGATTTCATTGATATAAGGTTCGATATACTTTACTCTTACATTTTTTTGTAAATGCTAAAAGTAGTTTATTGATACAATTAAGCTGCAAAATAATACACAGGCAGGCTATGGAAACAAATGCTTCAAACAAAAACCTGTTGAAACAAAAGCCTGTGTCGTCAACTAAATAATTTGATTTACATAAGTAAGTTGTATTATTCACGGTGATTTATTTTAAAAAAATAAAATTCTCAAAATAAACAATGTATTCACATGAAGAGAGAAACGACATGCTTTTTGTTATTATGCTAGCAACAGAAATAGTAATGAAGCCAGTGAAATGTATTTGCAAAGATATATGGAAAGAAGACAACCAGATAAAAGACTTTTTTCCAAACTGGAAAATAATTTAAAACTATACGGATCATTTATGAAACCAAAAGCTAAGCAAAAGTTTAATCAAGAAGACGAAGAAAGAGTTTTGGCATATGTAAATTATAAACCAAAAACATCTACCCGTGAAATTGCAAGTGAGTGTGGTACTTCTACAGAAAAAGCTCGTTTAATTTTAAAACAAAATCGATTCAAGCCGTATAAATTTCATATCGGCAACACCTTGTATCCAGCCGACTCAGAGAGAAGATTAAATTACGCTCGATGGTTTTAAGAGAAACTGACAACGATCCATATTTCTCGCGCAGAATTTTATTTACTGACGAGGCAAAATTTACCAATAACGGTGTATTTAATAGACATAATAATAACTATTGGTCTGAGAACAACCCTCATGTTACTGTTGAGAGACGAGATCAACATATTTTTTCAATAAATGTGTGGTGTGGCATCCTCGGTAGCAGAATAATTGGTCCGTTCTTTTACAATTACCATTTAAATGGAAGGCGATATTTAGAATTTCTTCAAAATGACTTGGAAGACATGTTAGATGAACTGCCATTAAATGTGGTACAAAATCTTACTCATTTCCAACATGATGGTGCTCCTGCTCATAATTTTAGAGCTGTTTCTGAATATCTTTCCGAACGTTTTCCGAGCTGGATCGGTAATTCAGGTCCTATTAATTGGCCGGCAAGAACACCTGATATCACACCTCTCGATTTTTCTTGTGGGGAACCGTTAAAGACAGGGGTACAAAGAAAAACCCAATAATGTAGAAGAATTAAAAGATAGAATTAGGTTGATTATTAGAAGAATTCGTCCTCGCAGTTTGGAAAAAGTGCATAGAGATGGTTAGAAGATGTCAAATGTGCATATTGGTTAACGGGGGCCATTTCGAACATTTAATATGAACTTTATGTCTTTTGTACATTATTGAAATAGAACATAATTACAAACCATTAATAGTACCTACTTGTGGTATTATATTGTCAATATAAATTTTTGTTTCAAGTTTAACTAACTTGTAAATCATTTGTTCCTTAATGGTATCAACAACACAATTTTGGGCATTTAAATAGAAATACAAGAGTAAAGTATATCGAACCTTATATCAATGAAATCGCAAAAACAAAAGCTATTTAATAAGATCACAGCCAACTATGATTGCCATTTAAAAAATGTAAGTTTGTGTTATATCTCGAAAATCAAGAGGGTTATGACATTTTGAGTAATTTTATCGAATTCTACGTAAAATATGTATAAGATGTCATTTTTAGTTCAGTTCTAAAGTAAGTAGTAGTGGAACAGGACAACATTAAAAAAATCGACTGTTTTCAGTTTTTTCACAAAATTTCAAAAGTTGAAGACATATGTCAAATTTGAAAAAGTTTAACATTTTGCTTGTAATTCTGCCCAACTTTCCTAATTTAACCGATTACCTATTTTGCATATTAAGAAAGTTACCCATGTTATGAGATAGATTATGGGCACCCTGTATATAAGCTTCCCGTTGTTTTTATTTTAGTATCGGTATCGCTGATGATAACAGCTTAGCTGTTGAAACGTGTCCGAGTCAAGTTTTGGTGCAGTTTTTGGTGTTTTTTTTCACACGAAAAAAAAACTCTAAAGAAAATTGACGTACGTTTTGACGTTTAATTCCGGAAACCAAAGTAGTGATTCTCAGGAACAACATTACTTATTACTTTTATTATTATGTTGATTTTGCAATTTAAAATTTTATACGTCTGTTGTTAAGAAAAACTATACAGAAGGGAAGTAGAGATAGACCAAAAAATCGTCGGATAAGGAAGTGGAAGAGAACCTAAAACAACAAGGAATGACATGGAACGAAAGGAAAAAAAGTGGCGAAGAACAAACAAAATTGGGTCGAAGTAGAATACAACACGTAGGTAATGAAAGCAAAAAAAAACGTAAAAAGATAATTTCATATAAGTTAATTTTTAGTTCAATGTATGATAACGAAGTAACTGCACTACACCTGATTAAATTTGATTTCAAAATAGATAATATATTGGGAAAAGTTTATAAATTAAACTAATAAATTTTCCGGTTAAATTCAGGAAAAATTTTAGCTGTACTCCTGCAAAACTGCATTCTGAATTTTACTTTTCTCTATTCCAAAAAGTGTGTAGGATAATGAACAGCAAAAAAAAAAAATAAAAAGTGAACTTTTAGTTAAAATTAAGTAAAACCGTGAATATAGCAAAACGCATACGAAGCCTCAGATCTAAATAAATAATTATTATTTACTAAATGAGGGACTGCATTCTGAATTTATATTTTTCATTTATGCACAAATGTGAATAATACAAAATACTTAAATAATATTAAAAAAGGGAATTTGTTAGTTTGAAATCAGGAAAATTGTAAGTACACCTAATACAAAACAGTTATTGAAAGAAAATGAAACTTTTTAGTAAAAAATCAAGAAAAAATCAATGAATTTTTATTGTCTAAAACAAAAACGTTTCTCGATATTCTATGTATAAATGGTGGCGATTGTAAGATCGTGGCGTAAAAAAATTTTGTGTGTTGCTGTGAGCTATAAATTCTTGTAAGTATTTACAATTTCCAGTAAATCCTTAAAACCTTAAAAAATTTGACAAAGCTACAAAATTGCAAATAATATTGAACTGTAAAAAGTTCCTCTACGATAAGATCATAAGATACAATCTTCTTATTTTACGATATCACGATTTGTATAGTCGGATTCACCGGGTTTTAGGTATGACTCATTGCAGTAAAGTATGATAATCGACGTGACATAGTTTTCTGTTTCTGTAAACAAAAATATCAATGAAATGCAATTGAGAAACGTATGTCGTTCCGTTTTATTTCATGTGCAAGCAATGAAACGTATGTCGAATAATTTTTTGTTTACATTGACATAACCCTACATTCGTACTTCAAGTTGCCACACCGTTTTGAATTTTTTTCAACTTTCCTTTATTCAAATCAGATTTTCACTTATTCATCGAAGCAGGTTAAGTAAGTACATAATATTAACCAAAATTCAATATTAATACGATAGCATATGAATAATTGCGATGCCAAAGAAATTGGAAGCGGAGGCAGTCAGTATGAAAGTAATGGACTATTTTAACGTGACAACGGTGCTGTATTGTTGCCTTTCACATCAGTGATGCAAGTATTTAATGAATTAAAAAGTACTATTTTATCTTACAGCTTAATTCATTATAGTAAACTATAGAAGCATATGGCGTTAACGTAAATACTGTACCTTCGATTAAGAAAATATATGAAGTGAAGAAGAACGAAGAGCCTGCAGTGCCAAAACAAAAACCTAGGAAGTCAAAGTCTTGTGATGTTGATAATTTTGTGAAAGATGTTAAACAAACAATTTACAATATGCATACTAACTTGAATATTTAGTTGAGGTTCATCAAAAAGGAGTTGGCACAATGCTCTTAACAAAGCATAAAAAGCCACTTGGAGAAGGCAAAAGTTTGTCCCCATTTTATACTTACAAGTAATAAATTAAAATCTGTGTTTAGGTTTATTGTTGTACATGCCAGGAAACAGCAAAGGCTTTATTTCTAATGTAAATTTAACAAATCCTACTTTTAATTATGATTAGACAACGCCAATTACCATTCAACACTAAAAAAGAATACCCAATGCTTCATCGACGAAACAAGATTTATGTACATTTTATTAAAGCATAATGTGATGCATGATCACAAAATGTTAAAACGAGAACTTTAAAATTAGTTGATATTGGGATATTGAGCAGCGGTTTGAACTTGTGGAATTATATCGGATGGTTTTTTAATTTTTATGTAGTTGATTCATTTTGCGTTACAACCCAGTAACGACTCTGAGTGGATGAATGTACATTCGATGAAGCGGTATTTAAATCAAACAATTGTTAAAATTAGTTTTGTAACTGTACAAATATATAAATAAATTATAATTATTATAAGTTCCCACAACCTTTATTCAATGACACAATGTAAAAAATGAACAAGAAAATTCTAGAAAATTTCTGGTCAAAAACAAGACATTTATGATTATTTTAATTAGTTTGAAACAGCTGATCTAACTGGATTGACAGATTGCATCATAGATAAATTAAAGGATTGCACAAAATTGACAGTAGGAATTATTTATTAGTTACGACATACGAGCGCCTGGATTGATGCATACGATTTGTAACGATGAGTCATACCTAAAACCCGGTGAATCCGACTATAAGTAAAGAATTGCAGTATTAGTTACTTTAAGATGACTATAGAAAATTTATATCGATGGAAAGCTTGTCCAAAAGTTTTGTCCATTCAATAATAAATAGGAGTTGCCATTAAGAAAAATTATTTTTTGACATTTATAATTTGTTATACTAAAAGAGAGAGGTGAAGGTCAGGCAGAGAAGGAATATACTAATGCAGCAACATAGAAT
>JALBCR010003197.1:0-142500 GCA_030710515.1 Abscondita cerata
CCTATAATTTTGAAAAACTTTTTGGTAATATTTCCCTTAATAAAAGCAATGATTTCAACGAAATTTGGTGTATTCAGCAGTTTTTCAGCATGAGAAATCTAACTGAGTTTTGATGTATATTGTAGAGGGCGCCACCAACAGCACTTCGCGTACATTAAAATGTTCATAACTTTTTGTCCTCGGTATACTGGATTGTTGTTCAAAGATTTTCATTCTCCTTGCCGTGATGAGCCCTGCGAAAGATGCTGGATTTAGGCTAACTGCTTCCAAGAAAATCGACACTGAATCTTCAGTTGTTATCAAGATACGGCCTCTTTTCATTATGAAAATTCGAATAAAAAAATAAAGTATAAATAATTTTGGGTTATTCCGTAGGTCCCAAAATTTTATTAAATCTTTACTTATTTACAAGAAAAATTATAACTGACGCCTTGTAACTTTTTTTGCATGCACATTTGTACTGGAGGTCGTTAGGTTCAATCGATATTTTTAGCCCCAGAATATGTGGTTTAATTTAGGACCTACCTTTTGTTACACCCTGTATACGTATATGAACATTTTTGTAGTCAATAATACATTTGGGTATTTTTCACGACCAATGTCGAAACCGTTGTCGAATTAACAAAAAATTAAGGACGTTATTAGTCATTTACAAAATATTTACCTCCGGTGTGCTCTATGATGAAGTATTGAGCACCTCAGACCACTAAACGTAAATTAGAAGAACTGAGATCTTTAATGGTGTACATTTGTGAGCCTGCAATTTGATGACTTCAATTATTTTAACCATTTGGATTTTATGATTAATGAACCATATTACTCAGGTATTTTGGATCAAAATTGTTTATCTAATCATTATTTTTTCAATTGCTAAAAACAAAAAGACAATTACAGGTACATTGCCATTTCTAAACCTCAAACTTGTTTACAAAATGGTTCTGTTGGATTTTTTTGTTCTATAAAAGATATACAGGGTGGGAGCTAAACGAAAACGAACGGCGGCCATGTCGGGTTCGTAAAGCATTTTAAACAGTGCTGGACACGTCCTTGAATTGCCAGGGGAAACATTTTCAGAGTATAATACCACCCCTATCTGTCATCTCTTAGCCAGGGTGGAACTAACCTCCAACATTTTTAATGGAATAGTTGGTCGAGTTATACCTTGTTTGAAAGGTTTTTGATTCCTTTACGGCTATACCTAGTTTAAAAGATTTTACTTCAGTGGTTCTCAAACTATTAACTATTTTAACATTTTTTAAGTGACATTAGTATTTATTGTTTATTTGTATTTTGACATTCTTATTTTTCCCCGCCAACGTCGATTTTGAACAAAATCTGTATTATTGCATGGAGGTGAACGGTCAAGATTAATAGAATAGAGAACAAGTTGGCTGGTAAGTAAATTGGCGCATACCGATGACGTCATAGGTATACCGAATTTACATGTATCGACATGGTGGCAATTTTCAGCATTTGTTGGACTAGTGTTTATGTATGATTGTTAATAAATTAATAGTTTGACAAATAATTGCGGTTTTATTTTCCAAAAAACTGTAAAAAATGTTAAAATAGTCAATAGTTTGAGAACCGCTGAAGTAAAATTGTTTAAACTAGGTATAGCCGTAAAGAAAATCGAAAAGACCTTTCAAACAAGTAGTATAATTCAACCCACTATTTCATTTAAAATTTTTGAGGTTAGTTCCACCTGGCTAAGGGATGACAGATAGGGGTGGTATTATACTCTGAAAATGTTTCCCCTAGCAATCTAAAGTGAGTGTGCCCGAGCGTTTTCGTTTAAAATCTTTACCAACCCGACATGGCTGCCGTTTCGTTTTCGCTTAGCCACCCTTATGTGTACCATTTTTGTAAATAAATTTAGTTGAGTCAATCTATTTTACTATTTTTTTTAATATTCTGAAGTTACCAAAAAAAAGACGTTTATAAAATAATCCAAATTCGGGGTCAATTTATTCCAGCCACGGAGTGATGCCTTTGTAAATAAAGCAAACCTTTTATTGACGGTTAAATTTAATTAAGTTTTGAGTTAAATTTAGCAACACTTATTCCTTACAGCTCAAAAGCTTGTGCAAGTTTATTGCCTCAATTACATATAACGTGTTACAGGCATAAAGGTTAATTTTATTAATTAATATAATTAATTTAGACATTCACTACAAATGTAAATGTAGACTTTCATTCGCACGCCACAATTGTCAAAATTGAATTATGTTAAGTCCTAGCTTTTTGTATGGATGATCTACAAATATTTAAAAACAAATTTGTTATATTAAAAAAAAACTAAAAAGATAACTGATAAAGCTAATAAACTTTAAAGTAATGTAAATATTTATTTTAGTTAATGAAACATTGTATAAATATGTGATTTAACACAGTATGTCCCCACATGTAATATCGCTTGTAATTATAAATCCGCTTTAAATTCCAACAAAATTAAATGCGATATGTCAGTCGTTGTAAATAAAAACTAAAATAGTGTTATGCTCTAGGAAGCAAAGAAAAGACGCTCGCAAAAATATCGACAAACTGTCAAGAATGAATAATAAATAATACTTAAAAAGACTCGTAAAAAAATTATATAAAATATATTAGCACTCATCTTATCGTTAAACCTTGCGATACATGTACAGGCATAAACGCCCACGTTTTGTAACATAAAATTCTAAGTTATGATTTTAGTATAGGCAATAATAAAGACAAGTTTATGTTTCTGGTTTCTTCTCGGGAAAGAGCATGAGACAGATGGCAACTATAAAAAAGCACAACGCAGCTTCTAAATGGAATGCAAAATTTTTGGTACCGTTGTTTAGTTGTTTATTTCTTTGCATTCTCTTAATAACAAAGAATTTGTGTTAGAATAAATTCAATATTAAAAATAAGACAAAAGAATTTTGAGGTTAAGATGAGTGATCCGGAAAAATGAATGAACTTCTCGATAGTTTTCTTTTGACTCGTAGAGTACGTAAAAATTGTTCTGACAAGATAAAAATTAAAGTGCTTCAAATGAAAGTGCAATTTATTGTTCTCAATAATTTAGCTTAAGTAGTGGTTATTTATACTTATAGTTATGAAGCTTTATTAAGATATTTTTGTACGCATTAAAAACGCATGCCAGTGGGTATTTATTTTTATTGCTTCTACCCAGAAAAGTTAAATATAACTTTGCCGACATAAATTGTCAATTAGTATTTGTTGTAGGATCAACCATAGGATTTCCTACATTTCAAATTTTCTGGGAAGGTGTGTAACTAAATAACAACTATAAGCACTAAGTGATAATTTATAATGGATGGTGAATCATTGAACATACCATAGGAAACTCAATGAGGAAATCACCTATTATTATTAATTTGCTTTTATTAAAAGATGGCATTTTAATGATCATAATTTAACGGATGAAGTTATGGTATGTATGGCTTAATGATTTGGAAATCATTAATCTGGGTTTTCATTTTTATGTTTACTATCTCTTTAACCTATAATTTTTTGTCATTGGTTGTGACATAAATTGATCTATTTAATTTTTAAATTTTGTACGTTTCATTTTTAACCCGACGTTGGTAAGGTGAAATATTTTGACGGCAGTGGTAAGGTGGGGTCTGACAAACCCCACCAAATTAATAAATAAAAAAAATAGTTAGAAATTATGTAGGTTATTTATATTTTGCCTGAAGTCTTAACAAAGTAATATAGAAATGAATAAAACAAGAATTGTTAGAACTTTATTTTATTATTAAAATAACATAAAAATAACTTGGAACGTCGTATTTACAAAACAAAAAAACACAATATCTGAAAATTGGCAAAAATTGGGAAAATTTTTCGGAAATTTTTCAGATGTAATGATAATACTTTATAGCTAATACTAAATAAACACTTGAAACTAATTTTTATTTGGTATTGACGATAAAAATAAAAATCTATTCCGAAATACAACAATTTTGGCAGTACATATGAGCACGTTCTAGTCATAGAAACGTATTGCAGGTACTGCAGGTGTATTTGGTTTTGCGGTCACGTGTTCTAGGACATGTTTGGCACCTTCCGATGAGAGTTGGTCGTTTGGATGGTGGTTCTGGCTTTTCCCACTTATTTTTATGATTTTCACGCAAAGTTTCTGGCAATCTTGAATTTTCTTTTCGTTTATCTATGTTCTTCAATTAACGCCAGCCCTAATTTTTCAGGTAATTCCTCGTCTCTTCAGCTTGTAGTCGCTATTATTTGTTCTATATTACCTGGGAATTGATTCCTACCAGTTGAGGAGAGAGAAAAAAAGGGTGAGAGGCCATCTTCTTGAATTGCGAGAAACACTGTAGCTTCCAGACAATTCCATCTACTGCACTACACCGCATTTTGTGAAGCTATAAAAACTAATTATTTCAGGAAGACGGCGATCTCCTGTACTGTCATCTATCTTATCGTCGTGATGTAGTGTTGAAAGCAGCAAAACATTTTTTGTTTCTTTGCACGTAAGAAAGTAGTTATATCTTTGGAAACCAAACAAGCTAGGATTTATTTTCCCTTCTGAACATTCAAAAATCTGTGGGTATAACTATTGATAAAGCAGGATAATGGAGTCGTTTAGATTCGAGCTTTGATCATATTATCAGACTGGTGTACCAGTTATCAAACGTCACATTCCTTTGGTACCAGATATAGGTTGTACCATACGCAGAACAATATCAGATGGACGATTACTCATATTGTAAGGTCCATCAGGTTGTAGGCCAGTGTAAACTTCCAGCTTCATAACATAAAAGGATTTGGCATCCACTAAAGCTTGTACCTTTATCCCATACTTCGCTGGCTTGTTTGGTATGTATTGGCGGAATGAGCATCGCCCTCTGAAAGATCTCCAGCTTCGTTCATGTAAGGATACTCACTTGGGGAATAAACTTGGTCAAAGTAATATACAAATTTATCAAATATGGCTCTGATTGAAGCTAGTTTGTCACATTTGCGTCGTTCTTCCCTATTGTTCATATTATCAAAACGCATACAAGATAATAAAAGTGAATCTTTTTGAGGCACATAGTAGCACGAAATATATCAACGCCTGTACTATCAGCCATCCATAAGTCATTTAGATTCTGATGATTTGATTCGCATACACCTAAGCAAATACAGCAATCCTAAAACTGCTTTATATTCAACGACTGTAGTTTCCTACAAAATACTGATCTTTATATTTTGTTGCTTTTTGACGAATTTTTGATTGGTATACTTGACAATATCAGAGAGCATTTGATCGTCAAAACAAAGACCAACATTCAATTATACGCTTCTGCATTTTTAGCATAAGTCTTTTACGCAAGGTAAATGAGTAATTATATTTTTCAGCTCTAGTTCGAACATTTCTATGTGGTACATTTCGTAGCCATTTTGTAATATTGTCTTTCCAACGTAATATTTTTTGTGACGATATATTATCAATAGTTTGAGAATTATTGATGTTTTCATTATCTCAGCCGATATCTCCAATATCTTCGTCGTCATTCTCATCTTGTCCAGTATGGAGTTCAGCATTGAGATCATTTACTTCATCTTTCTTCTGGCTCACTTTCAGTTTCAGAAAGCTCGTAATTGTCTTGATCGTTTTCGACTCTCTTGCCATAACGCTAGCAAGCGTTGCTGTTCTTTCTCGTACGAACACATCTTGAAAAAACAATAACAATAACTATTTTTACTTCAAAGGTACAAATAGTTACTTTTACTCTAGGATGTAAAAGTGGCACTTCTACGACACGTATAGAGTTAATAAAGTGCCAACTTTTAAGACTTTGGAGAAAACCATCACTGTTGTAATAACAATTTAATATTTCTGAATACTCACCGTTCGACCAAAATGTTACGGCAATGGTTAGGTGGGTCTGAGAAACCCCAAGTCACTTTGAGCAGCCACTACACGTCTGTTACAGGCGCTGCCAACAAACCAACTGAACCATAGGATAGGTGAAATTATTGTGGAAAGCTATTAAGAGACGCATGCACAGAGCAACTATTACAAAAATGGCTAACAGTTTTGTATGGCCTGGGTTTTTCACACCCCACCTTACCAACGCCGGGTTAAAACCATTCAGAAAGCTGTAATCACATTTAAATGAACAACCTTTAAATTCAATTTAACAGATAAGTAAAGCAAACAATAATGTTAGACTAGAAAATTTAATTAACTGTTGAAAAGGTTTCTGTAAAATCGACACATTCATTTTAGTTAAACGATATTATGTTTTATTTTTTTCACACACTTTCTTTTAGAAATCTATTTGTACTGCAATATTTTAGCATTAAATCATTTAAAATGATTTAAAGCTTTTTGTTTATTGCTTTTATCCATAACCTGCCTGCAGTACCGCTGGGTGGACCTAGTAACCTTAGTGGTAGCTGTTGCCGGTCCCAAGCCCAGATAAAGGAGGAGAGGAACATCTCTGGAATGGGCTAGCAACCCACCGGAGATGTAAAACAACCCATCACTCACAGAACTTCAATTGCCTCGGAACCCGGACAGAAAAAAACGGATAAACGACCCACGCGCGAAAATGGAAAAAAGAGAACACCACATGATTAGCAACATGGAATATACAGTCATGGAATACAAAAAACCAAGAAATAATAATAGAACTAAAGAGAAAAATATTCTTATTTGTTCATTGAACGAAACAAAAAAGAAAAGAAAAGGAAAAGAAAACATATCAGACTATATTTTTTAATTTATAGTGAGTATCCAAACAAGAAAGGGCAGCTTCTGGAGTAGCATTCTTAGTCCACAAGAAGATAGAAAAACTAATAAAAAGTAAAAAGTACATAAATGACAGAATACTTCAAATAACGGTAACCCTCGAAAAAGAAGCGTATATGCACCTGATATAACAAAAAGCATCCAAGAAAGAGAAACTTTTGATGACGAATTACAAATAACACTCGACGCCATATCACCAGGTGAGAAAATATTATTATTAGGCGACTTTAATGCCATAATTGGCAATTAAACCATCCCAGGGATAACTCAAAGATTCAATGAAAACACAGAAAATGATAATGGCCTCTTACTTAAATCGTTCGCAAGAATAAACCTGAGAATCAATAACACATTATTTGATCACGACATGAAATATAAGTATACATGGCAAACACAAGAGAAAGACAATCTGTAATTGATTTTATACTTACAAGTAGAGAAATTCACCCTAAACAAATTTCGATGTGAGAACCCTAAACTCGGCAAACTATTTGCTAGAGGCATTGATAAAGTATTCCGGTCGAAAACCGGCCGAAACAAGCTGGCAAAACAGCAAAAGTTTTTGATGGTTGTCTGATTTCCTTTCATCCTTATACTCCTACAGAAGGCTCAAATTAGTTGAGAAAACTAATTAATTGAAGAAAAAATTAACCAAAGACATATTGATGAAAATCGAGAATCGGCAGAAAGACAATGGGAAAAGCTAAAAATTAACATCTTAGAAGCAGCAAACAAAGCTATAGGACAGCGGAAAATCAATATAAATAAAAGTTATAGAAACGCCGTGGTTCACTCCTGGAAGTTAAAGCAATAACGCAAAGAAAAAGGCAGCATACATACGATTTCTTAAGAAACAATAACCATCAAAATTGGCTAGATATATTACAATACGTAATGAAACAAACAGACAGATTAAAAACAAATCGAAGAAACATGTTAAAAAAATTCTCGAAGGAGACATGGAAAAACGATCTTTATGGTGGACAAAGAAAGATCTATGGTATGCTGAAGAGAAACAGAATGTAAATCAAAGAGACATTCCAGACAAATGAAATAACAACAACAAAATGGAGAACATATCACAAAAATTATACAAATCAGAACAGGAAGAAGAAATAATACATAATGAAAATCAACAGACACAACACACTCAAATGAAAATTATATCAGAACAAGAGGATAAAGATATCATTAACAGCTTTAAGAATAGAAAGACGGAAGGCCCGATGGAATATTCAACGAGATGCTAAATATGGAGGGGATGTTTTAATTTAAGAAACAAACTACTCCAGAGCATAATCACACCCAGACCATACCTAATGAATGGAAGGCAGCCTAGTAGTACCAGTGTTCAAGAAAGGCGACAAAATCGATCCAAATAATTACAGAGACAATACACTTCTTAATACCTCTTTTAATGTGTTTACTAAGTTGACACTACAAGAACTAAAATAAATCTATACAAATCAGAGAACAGCAAGGATTTAAGAAGAACCAATCCACTATCGATGCCATCTACATTTAAGACAACTGAAGAAAAATCATTAGAATACAAAAACAGCATATCTCTGTTTTGACATGACGAAGGCTTTTGATTGGAGTCCAATTAAACGATGTAGTTGAAAAATTAAATGATAAAGAAGTTAATGACCAGTGGAAAAACTTAATTATAGAAATAACTCAAAGATGCACAACTAAAGTAAAAGTAGGACACACATTAAGCGATACGGTAAACATAGAAAAAGGAATAAGACAAGGTGATTCCTTAAGCTCATTCCTATTCAGCTTGATAATGGATTCTATAATAGAAAGTTTACCTAAAGACCTTGGCTATAAAATGGGAACTACATCTTTAAGATAGCTTGTTACGCAGATGACGCGGTAAGTTACATACTTGAATCGGAGGATAACTCTTAGCAAAGGCTCTTATTTAACTTCAATGAAACGGCAAAGAAGTTTAACATGACTATAAATGTCAAAAAAACAAAGTGTATGACTATCGCAAAACAATCTATCAGATGTACGAGGATGTATTGATATCTAGTTAGCTCTAGATCTCAGTTCCTGCATAAACAAAATATTGCGTTACCATAGCAACGAACAATAACTTATTAGAAGTGTCAGTGTAAAGTTTGACGTCAAAAAGTAAACCAGAGTCACGCAATAAATTAAATGAAAAAGATGTCCACCGAAATTGTGAAAATCGAAAAATTGGAGTATCGAGCCATCATCAAGTACCTGTATTTAAAAGGGTTAAGAGGTAAGCAGATTTTACGAAGATATGCTTTAATACCCTTGGTGATCAATGTCCTTCGTATGCGACCGTCAAAATTGGAATGCAAGCTTCAAAAGATAGTCAATTTTCCATTGAAGATGATGACCAATCGGGAAGGCCAGTTTCTGTGTCAGTCCCCGAAAATATCGATGCAGTTCATGACATGATTTTATCAGACCGTCGAATTGGGCTAAAACGGATATCTAAAGCACTGAATATTTCATACGAACGCGTTCATCATATGGTTCACGTCAATTTGGACATGGGAAAATTGCTGCAAAATGGATCCCCAAATGTTTGAATGTTGACCAAAAGCGTGCAAGGGTAGAAGCATCGCGTTCGATCTGTGCTCGATTTGAAAACGATGTAGACTTCTTAAACCAAATTGTTACTATGGATGAGACTTGGGTACATTTCTACGATCCAGAAACAAAGCAACAATCGATGGAATGGCGACACTCTGGTTCTCCAAGACCTAAGAAGTTTCGTGTCCAAAATCTGCTGGAAAAGTTCTTGCTTCAGTTTTTTGGGATTGCCATGGAGTAATCATGATTGATTTTTTGGATAAGGGTAGAACAATAACTGGAGATTACTATTCGACATTACTGACCACTTACGGGAAAATATTAAAGAGAAAAGACGCGGAAAGCGGTCTCCAGAGGTGTTTTGTTTTTTGCAGGACAAACGCCCATGCACACAAATCTCATGTTGCCATGCAAAAATTCGTGATTTAGGGTTTGAAATTACTAGAACACCCCCTTATTCACCCGATTTGGCTCCGTCCGACTATCGCCTTTTCCTCAACTGGAAAAAAGTTTAAAAGTCGAACATTTTCTTCCAACAAGGAGGTAATTGAAGCTGTGGAGGTCTGGTTTGCAGAGCAAGAAGAAACATTTCTTTTGAAAGGTCTAGAGACGTTGCAGGTTTGCTGTAATAGATGTATCCAATTAAGAGGAGAATATGTTGAGTAATAAAATATTTTGACATTGAAATTTTGTTTGGTTCTATAGTAGGCTAAGAATTTTTCAATATATCCTCGTAAACTGGAAAACGATGGGAAGATATTACAAAAGGTAATGAGTTTCACTTATCTGGAAGGTGCAATTACAAGTGACGGAAGCTTATACACAGAAGTAAAACCTCAAACAATAAAAGCTGCAAGAGCAATAGGATGCCTAAGGGATATAGTCTTTCGCAACAAGTACATGTCTACTAAAAGCAAGGTAAGGATATACAAGACGATAGCAAAACCAATTATGACATATAGTGCAGAAACCAGGACTGATACAGAAAGATCTATACAACTCACGAGAACTACAGAAATGAAAACCTTAAGAACAATACAGAGGAAAACTTTTTAGAGACAGATGTAGAAATGAAGACATACAACAGAGGTGTAATATATAAGATATAAAAAGATATGTAAGAGACCGTAGAAAATACTGGAGTAAGCACATAGAACGATTGGCGGAAGATAAACCTCAGGCAAAAAGAGCACAAGGAAAGCCATTAAAACGGTGGAAAAAATGTTGGACGTCGGAAGAAGCAGAGGCATAAGAAGAAAATACAGGCAATTGCCTATCTCGAAAGAGAAAGATAAAGAAGAAGAAGAAGAGCTTTTATCCATTTTATACGATCTAATATGACAGCGCTTTCATCCGTACTTATAGGATCATCATATGAATTTGCATCAAAATCAGACAGGTAAGTTACATATGCTACATATTCATTCAAAAGCCCAAAAATAATTCGTCACGTTATAGAATTCTTCGACCAACCAAAAAAAGCTGGTTGCTGGAGTTTTCCAATAGAAAAAGCTACAAAAACAACGTTGTAATACACCACCGAATAAAATTAAATTAGATGAAGCTGATTTGGGAATTTTGAGAAAAAGTGTACACGAAACATATACTGTTGGCTATCAAGCCCCTACTCTAAACAGGTTGTTGCAAAAATGCAAGACAAAATTAATTATACAGGGGGACAAGAAATGTTAAGAAAATATTTGTTAAAACTTGGTTTTAAATATAAAAACTGTCAAGATAAACAGAAGTTATTAATGAAAAGAAATGATTTAGTTGCTTGGCGTCGCTGTAGCAGTTTGGTAGCAAAAAAAGTATATTTACATGAAACTTATATTCATCCATCTTATGGTGTAGGTAAATGTTGGCATTCTGTCGAAGAACCTTAGAGTTTATAAATCTAACCGAGCTGGTCAGGGGTATATTATAGTTCATGCTGGTAGTTCTTTTGGATTTATTCAAAATGTATTATTAATTTTTAAATCTCAGAGTAAATCGGGAGATTACCATGATAATATAAATCACATTAACTTTATGCAATGGTTGGAAAAACAATTAATACCTAACCACCCACCGTAAGCATCTGCAAAAATGAAATTAGAAATTGGTTAAATGCAAATAACATTCCAACTACAGAAAATATGAGAAAAGCTGAATTGTTGATGTTAGTGAACCAGTTTTCTTACAACAAAATCTATTATGTGAATGAATTATTAAAGCATCATGGACATACATTTGTGTGTCTGCCACCTTACCATTGTCAGGTGAACCGTATTGAACAGATTTGGAGTACAATGAAGAGAAAGGCGGCAATGAACAATGTGCAACAAAAAAAGTAGTGACATTTAAAACTTAGTTAAAAATGCAAGTTCTGAAATGAGAAACGTTGCAGATGTGTAAAGCATATTGAAGAAGAGATGTAGAAAGCAGATTATTTTCAGTACTTGTAACATTTCTAACTTTTTGCGTTTCCATTGCTGTAATTATTGTTTTTTTGATAAATTGGATATCAGTCTGCATTGCATAAATTTAATGTAATTTATGTCATCATATTTTCCTACGTTACTTTGGACTTTAAAATGTTTTATATAAATATAGAAGAACTATTAGTTAATATAAATAGGTTCTTTAGTCATGTTGCTGTCATTTATTTACTAAATCCATGGGACCGATGTTGCATTGTGTATAGACTTAACAAAACTTGTAAATTTATTGTAATTACTTTTACCAAGATTATTCACAATGTTATTGTTTATAATTAGGTTATTTTATTATTAAAATATTAAATGATCATTCGTCTTTATTTATGATAAATTATAATAAAATGATACATAAAAAGCAAAAGCATTGAAGTATTACTGGTACTTATGCAAACCATTCGTACTTACAAGAATTCCATCTTGGATTAATATTTATAAATTTGAATTTACCGCCAAGCGGGTATGTTTGTGCTTTTGTACGGGGTGAACCGATATCGATTACTGTTAGAGCAAAACTGTTCACGTAGCATTAGGCCAACTTTTTGAGACAAATTAAACAGCAAAAACAAAAATTTGCTATCTTTTTTCAATTTTGATGCAGGGACCAAAATTGAATTTTTCCAAATTTCAATAGAGTTCCATATCTTATCTGTTGTTAAAAATTCAGGAAACAGTTTAAAGACATTTCTTGTGCAGTTTTTAGCGTGGAATAAAATAGAGTAGTAAATTTTTAATTTTGGCCACGAATAGTCGAGATCCCATATAAACTTAATTTTTTTTAAATGGAAACCATAGTTGACTTTGACTTCATTAAAATTCTTATTTTGTAAGCTTTTCAACAATTTATAGTTTATAGAGGTTCTTTTAGAAAGTTTTGCTTAACAGTAATAGTCATTAGCCATCGAAATCGGCCCATATTGTACATAAATGCACCAGTTCAAATACGGTTCCCTCAGTTATGCCCCTTCAGGGCTACGATAAGCTTGGTAACAGTTGATCATCAACTACATTCCGTTTGTTTTTTCTTTAATATTATGCAACCCAATGAATATTTTGCGGGACTTAATTTGGAAAAAATTGAGAAGAAACACGTATAGTTTATGCGAAGCTGTCATGATATAAAAATAGTTACCGTCATTCGGGAGAAAGACAAAGCCAAGAATAGCCGAAGGCGTCTGTATTTTCGTAAAGTAATTCATCTAAATAGTCAAGTTCTCATCTGAATATTTTCATATTAATACATAATAATAATAATCTGCTCTATTAGTGGACAATAAATTATTGTTTATTTCTTAACCCTTTCTAATCTTTTTTTTCGATACTAAAATATAGATTTTGTCAGAAAGTATTGAACCTGACTCTTAGTGACCGGACTTCTTTAATCATGCTTCAAATGTGTGATGCACTAAATTATTCTCACACATCAAAAACATGTTTGTTTAAAAAAATTCCGAGTGCTTCTGAAAAAAAAACGTATTGATCTCCAAAATCGGTTTAGCCGTTTCGAAGGAGAAGACGAACACACACACACACACACACAGACAAACCGGGCCACGATTTTATGTGTGTAGATAGATATTATGTTATGGATGCTTTAATCTACTACATGTTTAAAATTAGTGTCATTTGAGGCAAACCGAAGGACAACCAGAGCAAATTAAAATCAGACTGTGTTTTCAAAGGTCCAAAAAAACCTTATTCAACGTTTTATAAGTAACGAACTGCAACTAGTGGCAACTTTCTGACCATCAAAGACATGTGGAACAACATCTGGCTTGAAGATAATAGTTCCTCTTAGTATTGTGTAATTTTGTCATATCTTGCTCAAACAACAAAATAAAATGCATTTGAACTCAAAATTTGATTAATTGTTAAAGAAAGAAACTTAATATTAAAATAATTACAGTAGATTTTAATTTCAGTAAATCTCTTCTTAGTGCCTTAAACCATCTATACTTGCGTTCATGGTCTTGTGGTACACAAAGATTTTATTAGGTGTATGTATGCTTAAAGTAACACAACCTGGTACAAGATTATTTATTCTGAAGGGGGTGCATTAAAATTCAATGCAAACCCACCAAACTCAGTCGAAAATGTAAATGACATGTGGTACATTTTTTTTTTATTTTAACAGTGTTGACAGATACCTACAAACCTTAATTTATTAATTTTCGGAAAAAAGTGTTAACACCCAATTAAGAAAATTTGACTCCACCATAACAAAATTTATAAACTCAAAAAGGAATTAACAAAACTTAGAAAATAACGTAATCAACTGCATGCCAAGCATAAAAAATTATTTAACCTGATCAAGTAGAACACTTAAGAACAGGTAGTGTTAAAAAATGGTCAAACATAGCTGTCGATCAAGCACTCCAAATTAGGTACACCTGTGGAATCACTGGAAATAATTTTATTGAAAATGGGTAATCCATACCCTTCCTATTCAACTCTGTGCAGAAAGATTCAAAAAATTCTAATATCTTTTGATATGAATTATGTTATTATTGAGTTAATGGAAATAAATGCAACTGCTCTTCCAAAATATGCATTACATTGTATATTATCCCTTGATGAAATGAAATTAGAAGATGCTAAAGGTTTAAAAAAGTGATCAAAAAGTTTTTTTGAGTATTTACATACCGTGAATTTCATTTATAAGTATACAGTTTAGTGTCGTCTAGATTTGAGTGCCGTCAGCCTCTTCAAAGGCATCTCCGACATTAGATGTAGACTGGATGATTCTTATTTCGTAGATTGTATTTATACTGGTTCAAAGGAAGCCGGGGTTGCATTGCGCCTGTCAAGTGCTCTTTGGATGTTAACAAAACGTTAGAAGGGAATTTCGATCAACAACGATTTATAGACCGGAATTTAGACGACACTAGTTCATGAACAAACCGCAACAGCGTAAATCAATTTGTAAATACAGTTTCTTTAAACTTTGATTTTATGTATGTACACTAACACTACCATACATTGTTGAACATATTTTAATTGTAATTATAATATTAAATTACAGGGAATCAATATAATAATGCTACCAAACTGTTGGTGCTAAATTGCAAGAGGGCTGATAAAAAAATAAAAATAATTAAAAGTGAGTTTAAGTACTTTATGAATTTCTTAGAAATTAAAAAGTTGCGCCATTTATATACCTCAAAATGGCTAAATGACAATCCTACCCTATTGTCAACTTGTTTACAACGACGATACCGGAGTAGTACAAGATCGGAAGAGACAGAGACAGACGCAAAATCGACAACGACCAGGGGTCAGAACTGGGACGGCGGACTAGACAGGACGAACAAAAGGGAGGGATAATCGCGTCGGAAGTAGAATAATTTTAGAATACCTTTAGTTTTTAAAATTAGTTTAAATTTAATTTAGATTAATGTAGGCAACGGGCGACGAGATTACGGGGGAAAAAAGAAGGGAGGACGGTTAGCTTTTGTTTTAAGGCCCCCTTGGAAGCTGAAATGCGAACGGTGTCTCCCATATGGGAGAGGTGCGTGGGCACAGGTCTTTAGAAGCCGCTGCCTTTTTGAAAGACCTGGCGGCACGCAGCCCGGACGGGACACATCGGGGCGGCGCGTCTTCCGAGGGCGCAAAGTAGGTTAAGGTAGTATTAGCGTGGGCCGAAACAAAACGGAAAGAATACTCGAACGGGATAGACAATAGATCTCTCTGCTTTAGAAGGAGATCGACTCAAATCGCCGCGGACCCGATCGCGAGACAGGGACGGGGGGTTCAGATAGGTTAGGGTTTCTTCAGAAGTTTGGTGGTTTAGAGGTTGCGCGCTCCCCCCATGGGTGTGGGGCGGATCACTCAGTCACGGGGACAGTCGGCTCAGCTTTGACGAGGATTTTGTTATTTTACGTTATGTATATTTATGTTATTTTACGTTATGCTTACTTCATGTTATGCTTATGTTATATTACGTTACGTATGTTTTGCGTTATCATTTGCGTTACTTTAAGTTGCGATTCATTTATTTGTTTGCCTTGTTTATTTGAGTTTTACATTTTAATTTTATGTTTGTTAAATTATATTTCTTTTGCTTAGAGAATACGAGTGGTATCATGTATAATGTCCTATACTTAAGTCTAACTGTTTTGGACTTATTTTAAATTTTATATCAAAAATGACGTTTTCAGGCTTAAACAAAATTATAAAATTTTCCTATACTAATGCCTTTATTATTTAATTGGAATAGGTTTTCTGTAGCAGAGGACCTATTTTAGTGGGCTATGTCGATATTTTATTAATAAATTAATACAGGGCGATCAAAAAAAAAGGATTAAAATTAAATTCAACAAAAACACGTCAAAAGTCATTTTTAAAATGCAAGTACTATGTTTTTATAATTTTATCTTATTTAGCATCAAAAAATAAGGTTGACTTTGTACAAAGTTGTCTATTCAAAAATTCATGGTTTTCGAAATATTGGCAATTTAACATTTTTTTTGTTGCACAAATGCTATTAATTTCTTTTTAATATGAATGGTTATTCATAGTTGGCCATGATGGCGTTAGAAAACAATCATCTGTCAAGAATATGTCAAACTGTGTGTATCAAACTAAAAATGCCAACAGTTAACTGTACCGACTGTGAGTGTTAAAGTGCATATCGTTATCAAAGCGATAACTTATTATGCTTGAAACATACGTGTGTCGATAAAGCCAAGTAATTACTTGTCCAGTATTACACACGCAACGAAAGAACACCTGGCTTTATCGACACACGTGTTTCAAGCATTTAAAGTTATCGCTTTGGTAACGATATGCACTTTAACACTCATAGTCGGTATAGTTAACTGTAACACATGTTTTTAATATAACTTTATCACATTGTCCATCAATAATAAATAAATTTAAGTAATCTTCGTTTATATAATTTAAGCGTCCCGGCCTGATAATTGAAAATTTTTAACAGTTTGACATATCCTTGACAGATGATTGTTTTCTAACGCCATCATGGCCAACTAGAAATAACCATTCATATTAAAAGAAATACAATAGCATTTGTGCAACAAAAAAAAGTTAAATTGCCAATATTTCGAAAACCATGAATTTTTTGAATAGACAACCTGGTACAAAGTCAACCTTATTTTTGATGCTAAATAAAATAAAGCTATAAAAACATAGTGCTTGCAATAAAAAAAATAACTTTTGACGTGTTTTTGAATTTAATTTTAATCCTTTTTTTATCGCCCTGTATTAATTTATTATCAAAATATTGACATAGCCCACTAAAATAGGTCCCCTGCTACAAGGAAACCTATTTCAATTAAATAACAAAGGCATTAGTATAGGAAAATTTTATAATTTTGTTTAGGCCTGAAAACGTCATTTTTGACATAAATTTTAAAATATGTCCAAAACAGTTAGACTTAGGTATAGGACATTATACACAAAATGTGTCTAGAATTTTGGGCAAAATTCAAAATAGAATGATATATAGGGTGTTCCATTTAAAATAAGCAAGTTGACACATACTTCCGATATAATCGAAAGTGTCACTATCTTGAAAATATTTTAGGGGAACTGCCCCCGTCGATATTAGTATACTACCAAATTTTCAAATTTTTCCCATGTACAGTTTTTCTATAATCTATCGATGGTTTAGACAATGTTATGTTTGAAATAATAACACATTCTGGACTTCCATTGTCTATATTTTTTTTAATAGAATAAACACAACGTTTTGATTGCTATTGAATCTGCAATCGTCTTTAGGTGAATACTAACAAACTTAAAGACTACTGTAACTTATATACTAATACAAAGTTAGTGAAGCGATCAAGAGTACAAAGTTAATGAAGGGAGGCGTTACCTTAGACTAAGATTAGTCAGGAGTTCAATTAAGGGTTTCCACACATTGTTAATCTCTACGCTGGGTTGACTAAAGACATTCTTGTTGTTTTCGATAAACGCTGCTCCTTTAAATTTTCTCTTGTACCAGTGTTCTTCTCGGTGTATAATTCTTGCTTCCGACCATTTCATTTTGTGATGTTTTTCCCAAGAGTGTTGGGCAATGCCTGATTTGAAAGTCTCTCCTCTCTTACTGGGTTGTTACCCGAAACGAGTAGTAGAAACTGTTCTACAACTCTCTAAGAACCAACCAGCCATGTACGAAGAGAAACCCAAAACACTACTCAGCATTCCATATGTCAAAGGATTATCTGAGAAAATAAAACGAATAGGAAGAAATTATGACATTAACACGGTATTCAGATCATCAAGAACTATTGGTAGCATGATCTTCAAAACTAGATCAGACAACAGTCGTGACTCCAAGAATTGCATCTACAAAGTCTCATGTGAATGCGGCCAGTCATACGTAGGGCAAACTAAAAGACCCTTAGATATCAGATTGAAGGAACATAAAACCCATACGCAGAGAGAAGACACTTTGAAATCCGGTATTTCCCAACACTCCTGGGAAAAACATCACAAAATGGAATGGTCGGAAACAAGAATTATACACCGAGTAGCGCACTAATACAAGAGAAAATTTAAAAAAGCAGCTTTTATCGAAAACAACAAGAATGTCTTTAGTCAACCCAGCGTAGAGATTAACAATATGTGGAAACCCTTAATTGGACGCCTGACTAATCTTAGTCTAAGGTAACGCTTCCCTTCATTAACTTTGTACGCTTGATTGCTTCACTAACTTTGTATTAGTATATAAGTTACAGTAGTCTCTAAGTTTGTTAGTATTCACCTGAAGACGATTGCTATTAAAAACACTAAAAAAAAAGCCTATTAAAAAAAATATATAGACAATGGAAGTCCAGAATAGTGTTATTATTAATCTAGACATTGTTACACGATGAAATTTTTTAGATTATGTATCTATTACATTATTACACTACAGTAATTCTTCCAATACACTTTAATGTTTTTTCAAATTGAATACTTAAACCTCGTAAATTTGCAAATTGTTTCATGCATTATTTGTGTTGTATTTATTCAACTTTTAAGGGTTGCATACCTGCTTACCATAAAATAAACACATTTTATTGTAATACGGAATGTCGTAAAAAAACAGAATACACCTAAAAATGTAATTTAAACTTTCAGGTTTACAATAAAAAAGTAAACACATAAACAAGTAGAATTTTATAGTAACAATCGAGTTGTAAAAAACGAAATGGAAAATTTATATAAGTTTGAAGTCACCTGAAAAGTAAGGTTTGCAATCGCTTCTAAAAATACTTTTCAAAGTATCGCTGCATTAATCAATAGTGAAACGTACTTACGCCTTTTTTAGCGAAAAATGCTACAAATACTTGCTGTTTTTTAAAAGTAATTCAATAAAGTAAATTGCGAAATGCCAGATTAAAACTGCTTAAGTACTTCATTCATGTAAAAAAATTGCAATTTTTCCCAAATTAGATCTTTACACTCTCTGTTTGAATTAGTTGAAAAAATGTAATTTTTACTATGATCAAATATTTTTACCTTAAGTCCAGAAAAAGTAATTACTGTTATTACTTTAAAACATCTTTATTTAAAAAAATAGATGACACAGCTACTTTTTTATTCCTCTTCTTCGACATCTATTGCTAATTCAATAAATTAAGAAATACACAACAACATCAGTAATTGAAAAAAAACTGTTAAAATTATATCTTGTTTAATTAAATCGGCAACAGACATAAGGTACACACAATTAGTCATCGGAAACAATTTGTTACTCGTTGTTCCTGACTTTGATAGAAGATAATATAACAAAATTGCGTGTTCTTACAACACCATTTAAAAAAAAGTAGGATAACTGACAAAATAGAACAACGGCAGTTTTTTTAAGTACAATTTATGTGATTATGCAGTAATCTAAGAATAATATAAAACAAAGAATATTATTCGCGTTGATACCAAACGTAAGACAAAATTTATATACTGAACACAAGATTTTATGCTTTTGAAAAAATTTTATGTACATTTTTAAATCCACTTGCTTCTGCAACAATACTTTACCGTCCCCTTGACGTTATCCTGAATATATAAATGTAACGACCTTATACAAATATAAGAGCACTTGTTTTATTAACTTTAAACACGGTGATGTGGTTTTCAATAAAAATCTAGTATAATTTTTATCCTTATTTTCAGGTATCGTATTAGTTATACATAAGAAGATACAGCAGATTAATTTGTAAATAATTATGTGCAAAACGTTACTTTAAATAAATCATGTAAAAAAAAATAAAATCATATGTAATTTACGGTGAATCACGAAGATAATATAGTGATATACTTTTATGCACTCATTCCGATTGAAACACTCGCCTATAGCGCGTGTTTTAAAGTTCGTAACTCGTGCATAAAATCCATATTTCATATACTTGTATCACTTTTGAAAATTTGCGAACATACCAAAGTCGATAGGAGTCATTCAACCAAAATATTTTAAAGATGGCAGAACTTCCTCTTTTGCCGGAAGTATGTATCAACTTGCTTATTTTAAATGGAACGCCTTATATAATTACTACATATTTAGATTCTACGTCTAATTCTAGGCATATTTTATGTACAATGTCACATACCTCACCTTAATCGTTTCTGACGTATTTAATGTTTTATGTCAAAATTGGTGTTTGCAGACCAAAAACTAATTTGAACTATCTACTATTCAAAAACATTTTGTACTTGGTTTGTGTATTTTTTTATGTAAAGCTGGGTCCGCTTAAACAATATTTGTGCAAAATTATCAAAAAAAATTATAAAGAGTGTTTGAAAATTGGTATCAAAATAGTAATTTTGAAAATCGTCAAAGGTCAATTTTTTCAAATGGAACATACCAATTTTTGTATTTTTATTTCATTCGTGGTCCAAAATAAGGATAAGTTTGCATAATTGTAATACTTGTTGACATACTGGCAAATAAACAGTTTTCAAACGCAAATACCCGTTAGATGCTTTATTACGCTAATTAATTATTAGTTGGCTGTGATGGTGGTCGAGATTCAATTTTTTTTTCAATTCAATCCAAACATGCTGGACCGCCTAAACTGTACAAACATAATCGTTTATTATTTATGGGGAATACAACAAAGTTTTGTCAAGAACATCTAAGACGTTTACTGCCAGATACTCGGAAAAACAAAAACCACTACAAAGCGTAGAAAGAAAAATTATAGAAAACTTTTAATGTTATACAAACTTACCCTTATTTTGGATCACGAATGAGATAAAAATATAAAAATCGGTATTTTTTTTTAGATATCCACGAAGTGGGCCTTCTTTAGGAAAGAGGATTGGTTGCTCAATTAAAACCATTGTTTTTCATTAGACCAACGTTTCGGCCAACCTGGTGGCCTTTCTCAAGGTATCTTTATTAAGACAAAACAATTAATTAAGCACAAATATACAAAAAACAATCAATTGATAAAAATTACAAAATTGTTTAAATAAAACATTGTTAACAAAATTTATTATAGTAAAATATCACAGATAATTAATGATCGAAAAATTTAATTAAATCTACTTGTCTAGAAAGAAAAAATATCACTAACAAGAAGGCTTACCCGAAAAAATTAGTTTCTGAAGAGCAAGTTCATTGATTATATTAATTAATAAATATTGGTGACAAATAAAGAGCTTTACTACTCTACAGTTAAACGAATTTGTTAATATCATTCAATTTTTATTTGATTCAAGTTATTTTACCTACAATAATTGTTATTATAAGCAAATTTTTGGCACAACCATGGGTAACCCTGCTTTCCCAATTCTTGCATCCTTAGTTATGTATGACTTAATCACTTTTTTATAGAAGAACTAGAATATGAACCACTTTTTATGTTTGTTTATGTTGATGATATCATCTCTTGCATACCTAGTACTCTTAATGTTTTCAATAAATACAATGAACACCTGAAATTTACTTATGAAATTGAAACTAATAGTCAGATCCCATTTCTTGATGTTTTATTAGTTAACAACAAAATTGATAACATTTTACTTACTAACTGGTATGTGAAACCAATTGCTTCCAATAGAATAATTAACTATTATTCAAAGCATCCATCTTTTCAAAAAATTAACACTATAAAGAGCATATATCAGAAAATAATTAAATTAAGTAACCCTGTATTCCATAATGAAAATAAAAATATACTCTTAAATATTCTAAAAAATAACAATTATCCGAATAAACTTAGTAAAATAATATTGAGATCGGTAGATACTAACTTAGTTCAAAATAGGAACAATAATATAAAAAACTTGTTAATATACCTGGCCTGTCAGAAAACTTATTAAAGTTTTGAAACTAGATGAATTGAAGATCGCTCTCTATAATAATAACACAATTTATAAACATGTCTATTCTAAACTCAAAGACGTGACTTTGGAAGTGGATTTATCAAGTGTTACGTATAATTTAACGTGCGCTAATTGTTTTAATGTATATATTGGCCAAACCAGGCAGAAATTAGGTAATAGAATCAAAAATCACAAATATAATTGTAAGAAAGACAGTGACGCGACGGGATTATCATTACATTGTCGTAAAGAGGGTCACATATTCAACTTTAATTCAATTCAATCTTTGAAATTAAACCGAATTTTAAAAAACGTTTAATATCAGAGATGATATTTATTAACATATACAACAACAACGTTAATTTTAACACTGATACTAATAATTTAAGTAATATGTACAATCATCTAATTTCCCACTAAAGACTTACAAATAATTCCTTAAAAAAAACTACTTAAATTAATCCCATCGCCGTAAATAAAACTAACTAATACTAATCCCACCACCAGAACTACGAGGCTGGTTCAATAAATACACGTTCGAACGGTGGTACATGTAAGCGGTTTATTTACACTAAACAAAATTGCCATTACTACAAAGACATGCATCCCACTGCTTCACAAGACGCTGTATACCGGTGTGGTACCAGTCCATTGGCTGTTCGCGGAACCATTTCAAAACTGCCTGCTTGACTTGAGCGTCCGACTGGAATCGCTGTCCCTTAAGTGCCTTCTTCAATGGTCCGAAGATATGGAAGTCACAGGGTGAAAGATCCGGGCTGTAAGGGGGGTGCTCTAAAATCTCCCACCTCATCCGCTCCATCTGTGATTTGATGATGTTAGCTCTATGCGGACGGGCCCATCTGTGAACTTCCGACACCATTCCACGACTGTGGTTTTTGAAGGACACTCTCCACCATAAACATTTTGCATTCTCCCATAAATCTGAACTGGAGTGTTGCCCTCAGCATGCAGAAACTGTATGACTGCTCGGTAATCGGTTTTGGACGCTCCAACTATAAGACCTGCCATAATGAAACGCGCACAACAACTGTCTCCTGTACGAATATCACGAGGGATGTGTCACAATAGACAGCTATATAGCAGCCGCTGGCCTACGCAAATTTGTACGATTATAGCTCCACTAACAATCGTTTCACAGCACTCGAACGTGTATTTATTGAACTAGCCTCGTAAAACTACTTAATATTAGCATATAATTAATAAAAATGTTTAATCATTCTTTTGTCATCCTTGGAATTTTGTAAATACCGTGACGTCGAGTTACCTTTATCTAAAAGAGAAATTTAGAATGTAGTCTATGCCACATTGTGATCAATGTACATTAGAAGTTCGTACGTTGAGTAATGAATTTATAACTATAATTGTTAACTTTTACTTAAATTAAATAACAAGTTTACTTAATCATGTCAGTTATCTGTAAGCTTTAGTAATCTCAGACCTGTATGGCAATCAATGAACTTGCTTTTCAGAAACTATTTTTTTCTGGTAAGCCTTCTTGTTTAGTGATATTTATTCTTTTTAGGCAAGTAGATTTATTTAAATTTTACGATCATTAATTATCTGTGATATTTTACTATAATAAATTTTGTTAACAATGTTTTTATATAAACAATTTTCGTAATTTTTATCAATTGATTGGTTTTTTATATACCTGTGCTTAATTAATTGTTGAAAGGTAAATATTTCCTCCTATAAATGATCAACTAATGGGATTGTTCTTCCTTGAGAAGGGGCACCAAAAAACCATTAAGGCGTTTTTTCAGGCAACGTTTCGTGCAGCCGAATGTGCACTTCTTCAGGCCTCTGTTTATTAAAAAGAAAGGAATACATTTAACGGTAAGTTATATACATAAACATCATATCCTTAATATATAAATCTAAATTATAGGTGATTGACTCGACTACTTACTTAAAACAAATAAATGGTCCGCCACTTGAATAAGTGTAAAAAACACATAGATATTAAAACAAACACAAAATAAATTAATAATTAAATGTAAATAAATATCTCTAATAAAACACACACTCTATACGTAGAAACGAACAAACATGAATGACTAGATAACAAATGATAATGGGAATTCCTTCTTCTATTTTATTTTAGTGATTAAATTTCTATAAATATTGCTTAAATTTTGTGTGTCCGTGTTATAATTAATGTTGTTATTGTGTTTGATGATGTATATCATTTCAGCTATTAGACGTTTTTTATAATTCTTTTCTACATTTAAAATCGTAGGATTATCAAAATTAAAATTATGACCCATCTCAATATGGTGTACGGCTAACGCAGAGTCTGGTTTTTTGTTTTGCAATCGTACTTATGATTTTTAATCCTATTACGTGTTTTTGTTTGGTTTGGCCAACATAGCATTTATTACAGTCAAGACAGTCTATTTTATACACTACATTGTGTTTGTCAAGAATGTTTGTCTTGTCTTTTAATTGTGTGTAGATAATGTTGTAAATAGTATTGTTATTGTATGTAGCTATGTGGACGTTAGTAGTTTTTAGTAATGGGATAAGGTGTTTAGTCAAGTTAGGTATATTAATAATTTTAGTATAGGTATATTGAGAATTAGGGGATTAATTGGTGATGGTGTGTTAGTGTTATAATTATAGTATAAGATTCTGTTAATAATGTTAGTAGGATAATTGTTATTTTTCAATATATTTTTAGAGAGGTTAGATTACTAGATACTGACCACACATGACAACACGGACAAAAAACGTTTAAGAGGTAAAATAGTTAACATAATTACCAATTATACTAATAGGACAAAAAATTCTGTAACCCAAGTAAGGACCTTTTTATTAAGAGACTAGTGACATCTACCAAATTTTTTTTTGAAAAATAATGACAGACTGATGGTTTTAAAATCGGACAAAGGTAATGCCACTGTAATTATACTTACAAAAAAATTACAATTTACACAAGCGTTCCACCAAAATTATATGGTTTAGTAAAAATACATAAAGACGATCATCCTTTAAGACCAATAGTTTCATGCATTGGAGCACCTACGTATCATTTATCAAAATTCATATCAGACATACTCAGTAACATTTCACACATTTTCATTCATAACATCAAAAACTCATATGAATTAATAGATACCATACAAGATACAACAATACCATCCAATTATAAATTAATTTCGTTTGATGTAAACTCTTTATTTACAAACATCTCCAAAGAACTAACAATAAACTTAATACAAAAGTATTGGGATGATATAAAAGCATTTACTACACTAGATTTAACATTCTTCACACACATTGTAGAGTTTTTGTTTGATGCAAGTTACTTCACATGTAATAAAAAAATATACATGCAAAAATTTGGAACAGCAATGGGCAATCCTGCTTCCCCTATTTTAGCAAACTTAATAATGCACGATTTGCTTTTATATGTTCGTTACAATTTATTGTTTGAACCTATTTTTATGATAAGTTATGTTGATGATGTAATCACTTGCATCCCTGAAGATGAAATACATAATACTCTTAATATTTTTAACAAATACAATCTACATTTAAAATTTACGTACGAGATTGAAAAAGATAATTTATTACCCTTTTTAGATGTGAGGTTGATTAAAGATCAAGACACCAATAAATTATTAACTGACTGGTATTTTAAACCCATGGCATCCAATAGGACTATCAATTATTTATCAAATCACCAACAGCACCAAAAAATAAATATAGTTAAATCTATGAAAAACAAAATAACAAAACTAAGTAGTCCTAAATATCTCACTAAAAATCTAACCTCTCTAAAAATATATTGAAAAATAACAATTATCCTACTAACATTATTAACAGAATCTTATACTATAATTATAACACTAACACACCATCACCAATTAATCCCCTAATTCTCAATATACCTATACTAAAATTATTAATATACCTAACTTGACTAAACACCTTATCCCATTACTAAAAACTACTAACGTCCACATAGCTACATACAATAACAATACTATTTACAACATTATCTACACAATTAAAAGACAAGACAAACATTCTTGACAAACACAATGTAGTGTATAAAATAGACTGTCTTGACTGTAATAAATGCTATGTTGGCCAAACCAAACAAAAAACACGTAATAGGATTAAAAATCATAAGTACGATTGCAAAAACAAAAAACCAGACTCTGCGTTAGCCGTACACCATATTGAGATGGGTCATAATTTTAATTTTGATAATCCTACGATTTTAAATGTAGAAAAGAATTATAAAAAACGTCTAATAGCTGAAATGATATACATCATCAAACACAATAACAACATTAATTATAACACGGACACACAAAATTTAAGCAATATTTATAGAAATTTAATCACTAAAATAAAATAGAAGAAGGAATTCCCATTATCATATTGTTATCTAGTCATTCATGTTTGTTCGTTTCTACGTATAGAGTGTGTGTTTTATTAGAGATATTTATTTACATTTAATTATTAATTTATTTTGTGTTTGTTTTAATATCTATGTGTTTTTACACTTATTCAAGTGGCGGACCATTTATTTGTTTTAAGTAAGTAGTCGAGTCAATCACCTATAATTTAGATTTATATATTAAGGATATGATGTTTATGTATATAACTTACCCTTAAATGTATTCCTTTCTTTTTAATAAACAGAGGCCTGAAGAAGTGCACATTCGGCTGCACGAAACGTTGCCTGAAAAAACGCCTTAATGGTTTTTTGGTGCCCCTCCTCAAGGAAGAAGAATCCAATTAGTTAATTAATTGTTTTGTCTTAATAAAGATACCTTGAGAAAGGCCACCAGGTTGGCCGAAACGTTGGTCTAATGAAAACACTAGTTTTAATTGTGCAACCGATCCTCTTTCCTAAAGAAGGCCCACTTCATGAATATCTAAAAAATATTTTAAATCTAAGGAGATAACCATTTAAAAATCGGTATGTTTCATTTGAGAAAATTGACCTTTGACGATTTTTAAAACTACTACTTTGATACCAATTTTCAAACACTCTTTATAGTTTTTTTTTTGACAATTTTGCACAAATATTGTTTAAACGGACCCAGCTTTACATAAAAAAATACACAAACCAAGTAAAAAATGTTTTTGAATAGTAGATAGTTCAAATTAGTTTTTGGTCTGCAAACACCAATTTTGACATAAAACATTAAATAAGTCAGAAACGATTAAGGTGAGGTATGTGACATTGTACATAAAATATGCCTAGAATTAGACGTAGAATCTAAAAATGTAGTAATTATATGGGGCGTTCCATTTAAAATAAGCATGTTGATGCATACTTCCGGCAAAACAGGAAGTTCTGACATCTTTAAAATATTTTGGTTGAATGACTCCTATCGACTTTGGTATGTTCGGAAATTTTCAAAATGTTCCTACGTACAGTTTTTCCATAAACAATCGCGGCGGTTCCCGGTGGACCACCCTGTATACAGTGTGTCCCCGGATAGGTGAAACGACTCTTGTAAAAGATAAAAAATTTTTGAAATAAAATTTCATTGTTTGAGGTTCAGCCCTGCTTAATTAAAGACTAATTTCTGGCATAATTTTAGTTTTCTAAAATCATGTATGCCTTGGATCTTTTAAAAAATCTGATTTTGGTTCTAGTAAACTACCTTTCTTAGTGAAGATATAACAAAATTTGATTAACAAAAGTTGTTTAGAATCATGAAAGAGTCCTACTTCTAGAATTTCAAGCACCTAAGCCAACGTTGATGTTTTGGCAATTTAAAATAATTTTTATCTGATAGTTTAATATTGTTTATTCCCGGATAGGTGATATGACTCTTGTAAAAACGATAAAATTCTAAATAAACAAAATAAATAAAAGAATTTCTTTAACACAGTTTATTACTATGAATATTAAAAGATAACACTTAAATTATTAGCTATTACAAGTTACTGGCTTAACACTGATAAGTTATAATGAAATAGTCAGTTAATACTTACTAAGATTAGATGTGACGCTCATTCTACAAAAGTTGCTATGGAAAAACAAATTGTCTCCATAACAATACTTATCTGTCAATCTTATCAAGCATACACTTCTGTATTAAATTGAAACATATTTTTAAAGACAATGTTAACATTAGATGAAAAAGTTTACTTGATTCAGTGTTACCGAATCGGTGAAAGATCGATAAATATGGGTATTGCTTTATTTAATGAAAAATATCCAAATACTGCAATTAACAAAGCTACTGCTTGGCGTTTAATCAAGAGATTTCTCACAACAGGAAGCGTTCACTATAAGAAGATAGAGAAAAAAGCTTACGATGAAACTGATGCAGGTACTTTAGTTGCTTTAAATTCCGTAGATGCATATCCTAAAATGTCTATAAGGAATCGAAGCGTAAATACAAACATAAGTAAAACACATTTACAGAGAATTTATAAAGCTAAGAAAATTTATCCGTGTAAAGCCAAATTTTGTCACACTTTGGAAGAAGGTGATGAAGCAAGGCGATTGCAGTTCTGTTTGTCTTTAGGGGAGCTAATTTTAGAAAACAGAAATTTCCATAAACTAATAATTTTTTCTGACGAATGTACTTTCACAACAAATGGTGTTCCATCTTCGCAAAACTGTCGAAATTGGAGCAGAGGCAATCCCCATTACGTAGTTAACTCAAGAAGGCAGTATTTTGGAAAGCTAAATGTTTGGTGTGCCGTCTCATACGAGTTAGAAATTATTGAACCCTTTGTTATTGAAGGAAGATTAAATCAGCAAACTTACTTATTAATTCTGCGAAGGTTTGTTGACGAACTTCCATTAAATATTCGACGTTCGCATTACTTTCAACAAGATGGCTACCCTGCCCATTCCACACAAATGATTACTGATTGGCTTAATAATCAGTTTGTTGAAAGATGGTTCGGGAGAATGAGCGTGACATCTTGGCCGGCTAGATATCCAGACCTTTCGATAATGGATTTTTTGTATGGGGATGGGTAAAACAAATAGTTTACCAAGAACACATTCCAAATGACACTGAAATTTTAAAACGCAGAATAACAGTTGCAGTTTGATCAATCCCTATAGAACAAATACAGGCAGCTTTTGGAGAATTCCGGAATCGTATTGAAAACTGCGCAAATTTAGGAGGAGGCTTAGTAGAGGCTTATTTTTAATCTGAGTATTAACTGACTATTTCATTATAACTTATCAGTGTTAAGCCAGGAACTTGTAATAGCTAATAATTTAAGTGTTATCATTTAATATTCATAGTAATAAACTTTGTTAAAGACATTCTTTTATTTATTTTGTTTATTTAGAATTTTATCGCTTTTATAAGAGTCATATCACCTATCCGGGGATAAACAATATTAAACTATCAGATAAAAATTATTGTAAATTGCCAAAACATCAACGTTGGCCTAGGTGCTTAAAATTCTAGAAGTAGGACTCTTTCATGATTCTAAACAACTTTTATTAATCAAATTTTGTTATACCTTCACTAAGAAAGGTAGTTTACTAGAACCAAAAATCAGATTTTTGAAAAAATCCAAGGCATACATGATTTTAGAAAACTAAAATTATGCCAGAAATTAGTTTTAAACTAAGCAGGGCTGAACATCAAACAATGAAATTTTATTTCAAAAATTTTTTATCTTTCACAAGAGTCGTTTCACCTATCCGGGGACACTATATTTAAAAAAATTTGAACGCAAACTGCCTTTCGTTACGTGCCTGTTGCCAAGAAATCGACACATTTCATTAATTAAATCCACGTAGCTTATTGCAAAGCATAGGAGAATGCATAGCCTACTGTTTTGTAAAAAAATAGTATATTATGCTACTAGGAGTAGAACGCATTCTTTTTGTGTTGAGCGAAGGTATTGCGGCCGAAGGGCAGCTGAGGCCGCAAAATACTTTGCGAAACACAAAAAGGCGTTCGACTCCGTGTAGCATATACTATTTTTTCTTCAAGCTTAAAAAAACCAAATTCTTGAAGTAATTGAGGTGGTTTTAGAATGAATAGGCAACAGCGTTAACTCAACTTTACAACTGTCAAACATGACTGTCAAACAACATTATTTTTGTTGTGTGTATTAACACTGTTTGTAAAAGGAAAATCTTTGTATTAATTTGTAGAGTAAGAAAGAAAGCTATAATTATTTAACAATACAACAATAATAATAATTAACTCTTATTTCAGATGAAAACTTAAAACAAACATTCTTTTGTAGTAACTATATAGTGGAAAAAATATCAATTTCTTATTTATAGTAATATTAAAGGTACAATTTTGTAATGTCGAGTTAATAATATTTAATCCACTACTTGCTGTTTTAGAACTGACATTGACGTCATTATAGTCGTGATGGATTTCATATTCACTTCACTGGGATATGCTTGATGTTGCGGTGGAAGTACTAGGCCTGTTAAGATCACCTGATGTTACGGTAGATGTGTTACCTTCATCGCACCCTAATATTCTATTGGCAATTTCACGTTTGTTTGAAAGGGAGTCTTCGATGTATCCCTCAGCTACATTGTTAGATTTCCATCCACCGTGTCTTTTAGAGTGGTAATGTCTCCACCATTGTCAACTAACAATGTAGCTGAGGTTCGTCGCAGTGTATGACCAGTGTATTCCTCTGGATTAGGTAGTTTTAAAAAGTTGCCACTTGTTTTGGTATACCTGAAATTTTATGTATCCCCATAACGACACGGTGGCATCTACCATTTTGGTATTTTAAAAAGGATCTTGTTATGTTGATGTCATTAGGTCGATGTGTCATATATTGTCTACATAAATTTAAATAAAAATCTCCAACTATGGTAAATGTCCGTGACTTATTCGTTTTAGTATTAAGAATTTTTACTAGTATTATACGTTCCAGGTCTTCGATATCCTGTATTCTTAAATTGACTAGTTCGTCGCAACGACATGCCCCACTAACTCCGAATATTAATACGATCTAAGAAAATAGTATCTACTTTAGCGATTGAAAAAGTTATATTTGAAATTACCTTCATGGCCAAATATTAATTGTTTGGCGCATTTTGTAAAAAGTTATTAAAATGTTCTTTTGAGAAAACTTTTGCTTTTTGGTTGATACCCATCAGCTTCGCGCTTCAAGAAGGAAATTAATTTTCCGTAATTTTTTAAGTTTATGTCATGTTTAATATTTAATTGGCACTTTAGCATGGAATATTGTGCCCATAATGACAAACTTTTCATAGTTTCCGCCAAATGGGAAAAATACGCTAACATAACATTTTGTGTGTAATTGATTATATTATTTTCTTGCGCCCATTTCAAAAATTTATTGTAAGCAAAATCATATATTTTGCGCGATTTGTTGGGGATCAAATTTTCAACTAAGGCATCGGCGATTTGTTTTATTTTAGGTGGAGTTCCTTCAATTTGCGACATTTTTAAAAGTTTAAATTTTAAATGGCGTTTCTGCTTAAAACTGCTAATACCTCTACCGGCAAACTAAGTTACTAATTGAGCGTAAAATAATAATATTATTGTACGCCGTAAAATAATGTAGTCGTTCTATATATTCAATGCGGTACAGTAAAATTCATATTTTAGCACGCTTGAAGAAAAATATATTTTACTTACATTATAACATTAAAAAATAATGCACAAGTAATGTTATGAAGACATTGACCAAAGACTGACATTGTTCAGATATAGAAAAAGGTATTATGTATGTATTGTGATACAAGTATATGAAATATGGATTTTATGCACAAGTTTACGATTTTATTTTTTCACATGATTTATTTAAAGTAACGTTTCGCACATAATTATTTACAAATTAATCTGCTGTATCTTTTTATGGTATAACTAATACGATATCTGAAAATAAGGATAAAAATTATACTAAATTTTTATTGAAAACCACATCACCGTATTTAAAGTTAATAAAACAAGGGCTCTTATATTTGTATAAGGTCGTTACATTTATATATTCAAGATAACATCAAGGGGACGGTAAAGTATTGTTGCAGAATCAAGTGGATTTAAAAATGTACATAAAATTTTTTCAAAAGCATAAAATCTTATGTTCTGTATATAAATTTTGTCTTACGTTTGTTATTAACGCGAATAATATTCTTTGTTTTATATACAGTTTTTCCATAAATAATCGCCGCAATTCCCAGTAAACCACCCTGTATTGATATGTATTTTTTGTTAACAAAAGTGATTCTTAACTAAATTTAACATAAGTGTTGTTTAAACATTCTTTTTCACCAACAGAAAATTACTGAAGTAGTAACCTACTATAATTTAACAATATCTTCCAAAATCATAATTACAGCTTTGCAAATTGCAATGAGCCGTTCCTCAAATACCAACATCATTAATCCAAACAGTATAATACTGAATAAGGTAGAGAAGAAATTCTTCTCGGTTGAACAAAAAATTTCCCGAAATGCTAGCACAAAGAATCTTCTTTAACATATATTCGAATAACAAATACACGTTCCATAAAAATTGCGTAGACGTGCTTAAGAACAGTTGAAGTCGATATTTATTGCAGAAAGTGCAGTGTTAGGTACCTGTTATATCGAAAAGTAGAGAGAAGTAAGAGACAAATTCACGCTAGCAACTTCAACATGAACAAATACGTAATTCGTAATGAAAAATATGGATAATGGTTTTTTGTTTAATTCTACACTGAGATCTATTGTAAATTGTAATTAAAAACACATAATTTTTTGATACGTATTAGGAATACATTATACGTATAGATAAAATTTTAACTTATTAAGCAAGTGCACCCGAAACAGCTATAAATATTCCAACATCAAAATGTATACGAGTTGGCGTTATCATAAAAAGTATTTTATTTTACACGTACATACATTTACTGAGATTACAAATATAAAACATAACTCAATACTAGCTTTTCCAGAAGAAGGTTTATGAGATAATAACGAAAATTTAAAAAATAACGGAATTCTAAATCTAACGTGATGTTAAAACATAATCAAATATTCCAGTAGCCAAAATCGAAATACACTCATGCATTAATTGTCATGAATTTATTTTATTCGAATTTTCTTTATGGCACAAATATGATTTTGTAATTCATATATACAGCGTGTCCCAGAATTAATGCCACAGCAAATATCTCCGTTACCATATCAACTACAAAAAAATGTCTTATAGTCTGTATACTATTGGCGCGGAGTAATAAATCATAATTGCTTGAAATAATTCTTTATTTTGTTGTGAAAGCGGTACTTCTACGGTTAAGTAAAAAACCAATAAATTCTAACCAAAATACGATCAGTGTGCCGCTCTTGCAGCATATCGACCCATCTAGGGTCTGAGAACAATAGTTTAATCTGTGTAAACACGTTGCCATCAGCCCAGGTACTGACGAAACGTGAATCATAGCCGTAGATGAGGGTATTATACCAAGATATAATGGTATATAATACGTAAGAAGTAAAATTTGTAATGTGATCTACTATACAAATAAAATAAATAACATATAAACGTAGATTTTACTATTATAATATATTTACCTACTAAAAATATGATTTTCCAAACGTATCAGGTACCTACGCCACTGCAATACGGGAGATTCGATAATTCTGACAGGTTTATTACTCCGCGCCAATAGTATACTGAGTATAGACAGAAATTGATCAAATCTGTTAATTATTATTGCTATTGTTACATATTGAGTATAGATTGTCCACAAAAGGCGTAGTGGATTGAAAGTTTTTTTTTTCAAATGAAACACACTATATAGCTGGATATTTAGTTTCTATGTTTAATTGTATACAAGTTTTATTAGTATATTTAGTAAAAAAAATTCAATGTATAAATGAACAAAAACCAGAAACAAATTTGTGTTCCTTAGAAGAACTCCTTTAGGTAGAGCTGAGGAAATAAAGACACTACTTTCTAGTAAAATGTCGCCGACGTTTCGCCCAGAAAGTGTGGGCTTTATCAAGGTTTAATGCATTAGGCCGTGTAGGTCAAACATTTAATAAAATAACACACATAATTGAACATGTGGTCAACAATATTAAAAATTGTTATTAAATGTTTGACCTACATGGCCTAATAAATTAAGCCTTGATAAAGCCTATAACTAGAACGTTGTGTTTTTTATTTCCTCACCTCCAAAAGCAGAACTTTTAAGAAACAAAAATGTTTAGTAATCACAAGTTTGGAGAATCAAAAAAAAAATTATTTCGGAAAACCAGAACCCTAATAAATTAAGCCTCGATAAAGCCCACGCTTGCTGGGCGAAACATCGGCAACATTTAACTATTTCATCACCTCCACCTAAAGCAATTTTTTTAAGAAACAAAAATTTTTAGTAACCACAAGTTTGGAGGATCAAAAAAAAATATTACAAAAAACCAGAAATCTATTAATAACAAATTACAATAACCTAAATTATTTCTTATAAAATGGGTACATATTGATGTTCATTTGAAGGTTCGCATGATTTTAATCTACGATTAAATTCTCTGGAACGCGCTGCTATTATCATAGTTGGTGTTACCTTGTTCCAAAGAATATGAATCGTAGATTAGAAGCATGCGTTGCTTCAAATAGACATTAATTTGAACACATTTTGTAAACAATAGTTTACGTTATTATATTATATATCTTGAATCGTAAGAGATTCAAAAGTTGGTTAAATTACAAAAAATTGCGCTAATTTATGCTCATTTCAAATATGAAAAGATATCTAAGATACCTTTGACCAATTAGGTGTTTTCATTAAACTTATATTTAAGAATATAATACTTCATTGTTTAATCATAAACGTAAAAGGAGACCTCAGTACCACAAAAAATATATAATGTGTTCAGAATTAAATATTTTCATTTTAAAGATATCAAAACACCGTCTTCTAAAATCATTCTTTAAATGCGTTGCCATTGGTCATGACGTCAACACTCGTATAAATGGTGGTTTGTTTACGCTTTACGCTTGTTTCAGTAGTCATCTCTGTGTTTATTGGAATTAAAACCGAATGTTTATGACATCGGAAGAATTTATCTTTACATATTATGTTATGGTAATGCCGTAAAGTTAATTTGGCAATGAAGAATATATTCGTACATTCAAAACAGCAATATTAGGAGTTAAAGAACTCGTATTATGTATTTTTATTAACTTACACTGTTTTTTTATACATTATTTACACCCGACACGACATAAAAGCACTTTCACCTGTATAACAACACTAAGTACTAACGTAAAAACCACTAATTTACTATTTTATGCTATTTATACAAGGAATGACGTCACGATACAGACGACCTTCTATTGAACTGTTTTGGCGCTAATTTTATAACTGGCAAACGACTTTTATGTGTATGGACTTCAAAGTTACACATTTTATAAGAAGTTGGAAAATACCGAATTCTGTAATATTCTGAAAAAACTGAAAAATTCTAATTTCAAAAAACTTTTAACTAACGTAAAACACCACTAATTTACTATTTTATGTTATTTATACAAGGAATGACGTCACGATACAGACGACCTTCTGTTGAACTGTTTCGGCGCCAATTTTCAGTGTTTGAATTAAATACACATTTTATAAACTACACAACGATTTCAAAAAAATTTTACAACTGGCTACGACTTTTATGTGTATGGATTTCAATGTTACACATTTTATAAAAAGTTGGAAAATACCGAATTCTGTAATATTCTGATAAAAAAACTGAAAAAGTCTAATTTAAAAAATTCTCTATAACTTTTTTACTATAGCTGCTGTCATTTTGAAATATTATATTTTGACATTGCTCGACATGACACCTCTGCTGGGATCAATCTACGCCATCTAGTTTACGTGATATTATAGGTAATTTTATTTTTTCTTATGGGCGCCATATTAAATTTTGTTATCAAAAAAATTGAGAAATTGTTTGTCTTTACAACAATGTAGTACATGTGTAGCATTTTTGTTTACATACTACTCAAAAGAAATTAAATAAAATTTTACTGAACAAAAAATCAAGTTGTCTTGCTTTTAGAGAACATACGTCATATTGTGTTTGTCATAACATAAAAAACTGAAACACTGCCAAAACAACAACTTGCAAAACTTGTTGTTCGAAAAAATTAATAATTTACTGACAAAAATAATCCCAATATTTGTGTGTCGCAAAATTTAGGTAAGTATACCTATCTTTTTCAATCGACATAATTAATTCTTATCAAAAATCATCTATGACTCTATAAAGATGGTTTTTAATAATTTTACTAATTTAAACCTTTAGTTAAAATGCATTTATCATTTTTGCTGAACATTAATAACCACTTAATAACTGAATAGTGAGCAAAAAAAAATTTGAAATTAAAATGCAAAGTAACAAAGAAAAACTTTATCTAGATACCTAATCATTTAAATATTTTTTCAAAATGACGTCCATGTTGTTGAAGGCACAATCGTGTTCTCAAATTCATTGCGCCCACGGTTCTTCTAATTTCATGGGGCAAAATTGTTCGAAATTCGACCAAAACTCGATCTCTCACACTGGGTGTAATAAACCCTGTCCTTTAAACAACCCCACAAAAAATAATCCAAGGGATTTAAACAAAGACAAGCCACAGGTGCATGGTGCCCATCAATTTATTAGGAAAACGGCGACTTAAATATTGGGCGACCGCAGCAGAATTCTTTCAATATAATTGAGAAGAAGGATATCCAGCGCTTTTTCAATTTGATTTTAAAGCAATTGTAAATATCGTTGGGCATTGAGATGTGTCTGAACACAAAACAGCCCTGTAAGTTTAATCATCTAATATTCCGCACCAGACATTTAAATGACATCTCACTTGAGGTCTGGTCTGCGTGAGCCTTTTCACACTGTCAAATTCTGACATGTTCCGATAAATTTCTGTTCGATTGGGCTGATGCCTCTTGGAATACAGTTGGTAATAGCTTTCAGCAGCTTGAAGTATACGTTTCTATTATTTTTAATATAAACTTCGTACATATCCTTCAATAACCAAAAGTCTGACCATGTTTCCGCCAAACAATTTGTAGATGTAGGAATTTTAAATAGTTGTTGAAAAACATGTCAATCTTCAATATTTACTGTTTTTCAAAATTAACTACATTTGGTTACACAAATATGACGTATGTTCCTGTAAAAGGAAAACAACTTGATTTTTTTATCAGGAAAAATTTTATTTCATTTCTTTTGAGTAGTATCTAAACTATAATGATACACAATTGTTACATTGTTATAAAGAGAAAATGTTCTCTATTTTTTGATAAAAATCCAATATAACGCCCATAAGAAAAAGAAAGTTGACTATAATATCTCAAAAACTAGTGAGCGCAGAAAACAATAATTGCTCCCAGCAGACATGCAATGAAAAACAATGTCAAAATATAAAATGTTAAAATGACAGCTGCGATAGTAAAAAAGTTTTTGAATTGAATTTTTTCAGTTTTTTCAAAATATTTTAGAACCGTTCAAAGATGTCTTAGATATCTTTACATATTTGAAATGATCATAAAATTGCGCAACTTCTTTGTTATTTAACCAACCTTGTATTTCTTACGGTTCATGAGATGACAATGATGGGAAACTAAATTTGCACCGCCCTGGATGTATGTCTAACAAAACTTGTGTTCAATTAACAATAGAAACTAAATATCCACCTATATACAGGGTGTTCTATTTAAAAAAAAAGGTTAGCCAACCACGACTTTAGTGACCACCCTATAACAAATATGTTGTAATAGCAAAAAAGAATTAACAAACTTGATACATTTTTCCCTACGACATTTTTTAGTGTTGCTAAGGTAACAAAGATATTTGCTTTAACATTGAATCTGGGACCCACTATACCGGGTGATTCAGCTAACCCGTTCATTAGAAGTTTATGGACTTCCCGTTGAAATATTTGTTTAAAAATTTGGAATAGGGGATTGCTCAAAAAATTCTATTTAATTAAAATATTTTAGCTCTTCTAGCACTTCCGGTTACACCGGAAGTGGCTACCATTTCTTATTTTAAATGGAATGATATATTTTTTTGTAAATTTGAATTCTACCCTAAAATCTGAGTTACTTTCATGTAGCACAACCTATATGAAAAATCAATAGTTTTGAGATATTCTTATTTTTTTTAAGAAAATTGGTTTTGTAGTATTGTTTTCAAACGCTTGTCAATGATTGAAAAAGAAAGTTATAGTAACAAAATTTGGGCTATACTTAGGAGGACTGTTAAGTTTTTTAAATGATGTGTAATTTGACACCTCATTATTTACAGGGTGTTCAAAATGTTTGGCTAAATCTGACTAACTTCAACTGCCCAAAAGACAATTTTTTAAATGTAACACCCTGTATCTTGTTGCTCTATGTGATGGAGAATTAAGTGGTCTTTCAATCTTTATAAGGGTTTCCTATACCTATCTGTTACCATTTTCCTGCTATCGATGTATTTACTTTCGACACACAATATTTCTCTATTTTATTAAATAATTTCTGACTAGTGGCCTGTGAAAATTAAAACAATGTGCCTTATTTATCAAACTTGTAAACGTCGACGTGACACATTATACACGATATGGACATCCACCAAGAATATTCGAATGAAGACATACTAAATTTATTTTTTATTCATGGAGAATGTTACAAGATTATTGAAAGAACTTGCCGTCTGCTTAACGAGAGATATCTACATTTATGGCCTCTAAATAAAATTATAAAGATTGAAAGACCACTTAATTCTTTATCACATAAAGCAACAAGATACGGGGTGTTCCATTTAAAAAAATAGATTTTTGGGCAGTTGAAGTTAGTCAGATTTAGCCAAACATTTTGAACACCCTGTAAATAATGAGATGTCAAATTACACATCATTTAAAAACATAACAGTCTTCCTAATTATAACCCAAATTTTGTTACTATAACTTTCTTTTTCAATCATTGAAAAGCGTTCGAAAACAATACTACAAAACCAATTTTTCTCAAAAATAAGAATATCTCAAAAAATATTGATTTTTCATATAGGTTGTGCTGAATCACCCTGTATAGGGTGCATTTAAAAAACACCAAATATTATAATTAACATATTTTAAACTTTCACCTAAGCATTTATGAGATTTATAATTTTATTTTGGAGAGAAATAAATATATTCATTCACAAAAATACTTTTATGTGTAAAAATAATATAATTTTGTTCTCTTTAAATTTTCCAATATTTGCTATGGGACACACCGAATTCAAAATCTAACACAGGCATACTTATTGAAGAATTTTAATAAACCATATCCAAAATTTGTTTTTTTATTTCAAGTACATAGTGCAAGAGAAACTTGTTCAAAATTTTTGGATACAAATAGTATAACATATTTTTTAACATAATGCTGAATATAACAAAAGAATATTCCAAGAAAACTAGGAGCGCACGTTAAATAGAAAATTACAGTTAACGGAAGAATCGAAACTAATTGGAAGAAGTTGTGTAACACTTTTACTTCTTCCCGATTCAACACCAACAGCAGTTTCATGAATAGGAATGGACTTCAATTGTATTGAGGTAGACAAGGAATAAGTATGTCAAGTACCGCTGTGGATTTTCATCCACCATGTCTTTTAATATAAGTATATACGCCTGTTTAGGATCTTCTGAATCCGTGTCCAGTAAAATTTAGTGCGTCGTCGAGTTTTAAAAATTGCGTAATTTTTAATGGTATTTTTCCGATGGTTCCTATACCTACGATTTGATTTAAGCATTTTCTTTGACGATATCCTAGGAAAAATTTTAACTATGAAGCAAATTTCTGTTAAGATTGAAATATTTCCCACTGTGAGAAAATGGACTTGCTCGTTGACCTTGTCTATTATGGTGAAAGTTTGTGCCCGATTTGTCTGTGACGTCGATATATTTACGACAATGATAGAACCTCTATTGTTGATATTCTTAGTTGTTAGCTGTATTTCTTCCTCACGTCAAAGTGTCCCTACTATTCCCACGATTATTACCACCTAAAAAAGATCGATTTTGTGATTTAGATATTGGTGTTTACACAAACTTATTGTTAACCTTCATTAGTAAATAAATTTCGTCTGGAGCTTCATTTAAAAAATTCACCCACATCTTCTTCTCTGCTGAAGAGTCTAGATTTTCTTGTACGATATCCAACTATTTTCTGTTTCAAGAAAACAATTAATTTCGTGAATGAAGAAATATTAACATTGTTGTTTAAGTTGAGTAAAAAAAGCAAAAAAACACGTAAGTCAAAATTTGCAAGGAATACCATTAATTTTTTTAATATATTGTTGATTTGTCTTAAACGTTGGTAACTCGCGGTGGGATACTAAATGTGAATGAACAAAACCATCTCGATTTTTTGTGCTTACCACACTTACAAAATTTTTATAAATGGTTACCGACGCTTCCTTAAGTGTGCATGTGTATGACAAGGAAAATTGGAAAAGTCTATTTCTTCGTCACTTTCTTCAAATTTTTTTATTTCCTCTAGGTGTAGCTGTTTAGTTGCTGGAAGTTCGTTTACTGCATTAGTCGTCCAATTTGTTAGGCAATAATAGTTTTGTGACAAAGAATTTAATTTTGGTTCTCGGAATGTACAAACCTGCGGTTCCCCACATGTTCTTCTTTTCGGACTGACTGACTCGTCCTGAATCATACTGACTAATATATTTTCAGAACGGGCAAAGAATGCGTTTCTTCTTCTATGCACTATGGTTTTGAAATTATTCGGCAAGTATTTAATTTTTTAATGGTATTAAGTAAATGAATAGGTTTATATTTTGCGTACGGTTTTTTTTAAATCTCAAACCAAGTTGGGTTCGTTGATACAACTTCCCTAGAATTCGATTCAGTATCTACTTGACAACATGTCCTTCGGTGATAGCTGACCATATGTCGTAATGATATTTGTGATCTGAACTTTAATCAATTTATATGGAATGTGGTAGTTGACTTTCAATAGGGATGAAGTCAACAAGTGTTAGTCTTTCACATTTTTTAAGTATTTTGCCAATTTTTCCCAAAAACTATTTTGGACCAGTCGTGGAACCATGTAATTCACAAAATATGTGTCGTAAAGGCAAGTAGTATTATATTAATATTAGTAAATAATGTTAGTCAAACATTTAAATGTAACACTTTTATAAATTAAAATAATATCTTAAGAAAATATTTGTTAAATATTTTAGGTAAACGTATACAAAATATTTGAAATAAATCTTACGAACATATTTCAAGCAAATATTTACCAAATATTTTAAATTGCCTTATAAAAAATATTTAAAATAAATGGTATTATATTTTGAAAAATTTTAAATATTTGAATTAAGCTTTCAAATAATATTCTCTGTACATAAAAATGTTATTTAGGCAATATTTTAAATAGTACAATAATATTAAACCAATTTACAAAAAAAGTAAAATTATACAGTGCGTTTCTGAAAATGGGGGCCATTTTTTCTATTAGACTCAATAGATGGCGTTACAGGTGGCGCAGATTAGGGATTTTGCATGTGTCAACGCTACCATTTGTATCTAAAATGTACATGAAGTTACCTAACTGTTTCCATAGGGACCTGTTCTTCAATTACGTTACCATATTGTGCAAGAAATTCAGTGAATTCTTACCAAAAATAGACATTTGTTTTTGAAAATTGTTAAAGTGGCCTCTATTTTTAGAAACGCACTGTTTACAACATTTTTCATATTTTCTTTTTATGTTTATAAAAGGACACAAAAATTATCTAAATAATAAATTAATAAGACTAATTCGAGTACTTGTCAACGCTGATGATTTTTTTATCATGTTCAAAACTGTGTTTTAATACAAACACAAATTTTGTTGTACATACAAACCTAATATAATACGTTAATAGCATTAAAAATAATTCAATATTTTAAGAACAATAAAGGTATTATTGGTTGTGTTGTGATTACATTTGCTGGATTTTTTCCTGCATGCGCTTTTGTTGTTGATAAAAACAGGGAAGCGTTCGAAAACAGTTTTTTGTCGCCACTAAAAAATGTGTAGTATAAGTATAATAAAAACGTAACATATTTAATTCGGTTTCTACATGAAATTAAATTTTGCAGTATGTTTTTGATTATGGTTTCTAGGGCCTGTCTAACACTCTTTTATTAAGAAATAATTCAGTTTATTTAGTAAAAGCTAATAATTGTTTCACAATCACAACCAGTAAAAAAAGCCCTTTTTTACGCGGTCAAGGCTCTTTGTAACTTTGTTTTTTATTACTGTAAAAAATGCGCTACTTTCTATGCTAAAAATATGAAAATGAAGCGGCCCAGTACTCAACACACCAAAGAAAAAGAAAAGGTTTGTTGAAAGAAATGTATAAAAAACGCAAAGTAAGTGGTGCCTACACGCATTCATTTGAATTAGATACACTTATGACGCACAATTTGACAAGTTATTACCTATTACATAAGAATTGAAAACACAAACATACTTACTCATTACTGTTTGTCCTGCTTCTGCACTTTTACGGGTTTAGTTGTTTGTCCTGCTCCTGCACTTTTATTTGATCTCGTTCGATTAATTTCACACAAACAAAAACACACACGTTAGGGATCGTATACATACTAAGCGATGGTAAGATACAAATTGGTTGAAAGTTTAATTTATAGAATTTCAAGCAATCGTACACTCCGAACAGAAGTAGGTATTACTAGCAAATAATACAAATTATCTCAATTGGGTTAAGTTCGGGGTGATAAGCAAGTATTCTTACGATAGTATTACTTCACAGTTGGCGATTTTTGAATTTTTTGAATAAATTAATTTCTTAGATGCTGTGGAACAAATTTTTTAAAGAATCATATAAATCAAATATTTATTTCAGAATTCGTGTAAATATTATAAATAACGGTATACCAAATATTTGTTAAATATGTTCCAACAACAAATATTAGAATTATATTCATACAATGTTATTGAAATATTTGCTGCTACTTAGGTACTGTAGTTTGTAAGAATTCTTAAAAAACTTTTTTTCTTATCAACTTAAATTACTATAACGGAGCATTTTTTTATATTCTGTATAAAATATCTATAACGAACATAAATAATATAGAATTTTACGCCGGTATCAAATGCGAATTTTAAAAGAAATAATGGTTAAACTTATTTGTTTTGAATGTATTAACTTAAATAAGTAAACTTTATTACAAGCTCGGCACGTGACTTGGAAGTTTGTTAAAAATTATTCACACTCGAAAAATTTTATGATACTTCGTCATAAGATAAATTACATAACCTGAAAGAAAAACAATTTATCAAAACACCGGTAAACATTTTTACTCCTTCATGCTTTCGACATGTGAAGTTTCATCGAAGGATAAAACCCATCTTTTCAAAGTTAGTGGGGATCAAGTTTCTTTTAAACAAAAATTGCAGTATTTATTAATAGTATTAAAACAAATTAACTTGTATAGGTACTCAGATTCCAAATTATTCAAATACATTTCATAACTGGTGGCGATTGTGAAACTAAATTTCACGTTTTTCTTGACAGTTATTTGTTGTAAATTAATTAGAAACAAGGAAATTACTTGCTCAATAGTAGTGTTCTAAGAAAAGGTTCGTTGTATAACTGGCCGCAGATAAATTGCTAAACATTGGACGGATTTAAGAATTATTCAAAGGGGCAACAAGTATCGGTACGATTCAAGCCACTAACAAAATTAATATAAAATTATATAAAAAACAAGATAATCAAAAAGAACACCAACTTTGGGCAAAAAAACAATGGAACAAATTTCATTGACGTAAGTGCTCTCGGTGATTTATGTACTAAAGCATTCAACACTGAAGTAGTTACTAATTATTTCTTAGAAACTCGCCGATTTTCTATGTTTTATTATTATTCATTAAGGCAACAATTAATCAATCCGAACCAAGAAAAAATCCAAAAAAATCCCACTTTGCTGATTAGAGCTTCCTTAATTTTGCAAATTTAAGAAACATTGCTTTAGATTTCTGTATAATACAATAATTTTAAACTTTTATATTATCATTACCTTTTAAAAGTTCAAGTTTTGCAAATTTCACTTTCAGAATATTGGAATATCCAACAAAACTTAACTTAATGTTCAACTTTCAAACCATATTTTGTATGAGCGACTTTCATTTGTAAAGATCCTCGCAGACACTGTAGTACATATTAAGAGTTAGATTTAGATTATGTTATACATGAAATGCAATGATTACCCCATAAACTTTAATATAATTTCAAATTTTATGGATTTGGTACATACTAATTATAATTATAGTATATTTACTATTCAGACGTAAAAAAAGTTATATAATCCATTAATTTTGTCATAGCATTATTGATGTAATAACGTTGACACATCCCTTAATTGAAAGTTTTGAACCTTGTTAATTATGGAATATTAAATTAGTTCGCTTATATTACGTTACTAATCTATCCTTGTCGAATAAATTACGTTAGTTTTCATAATATTGTCGGATTTTTAATAAACATTAGTAAATATTGTAGTTAATTTGTTAGCATAATTCAATAGAATGGGAGTTATTTTTAAGTTAAAAATTATTTTATTAGTAAAATGAAAATACTAAATTATAGATCGCTATAATTATTGATGCTTCATATTAATCCTTAATAAAATAATTTAATACTTTTATTTTGCTTTAAATGTTTTTCTTATTCAAAAAATAGTTTCAATGCTATTTTAATAAAGACACGGTTCGCTTCGCTCGCTTAACTTCTGCGTAAATACAAAAAAGAAAAGAAAGTAAATAAATAAAGAAGAAATTTGTTCACATTATTGATAAAACATGTAATTTAAGAACACATTATTGTGAACAAAAATTAAGAAAATATGAAGAAATGAATAACTGTAATAAAATAAAAAAAGTTGTGTAAATACAAAAATACGACGTCGCGTTTGTTATCGCCAGGTGTTCTTACGAAAGACGACGTCGCTCGCTATGAGTGGAAGGAAATGCGATAGTGCGTGTTAGACGGAGGCTGTCTGTACGCGCGGTAGTAATAATTGATATAACTGTATAATTGCAGAAATTATTTTGTCTTTTTTTCTTGCTCAAAAATAGAAATAAATTCTCTATCACAGTAAACACAAAAAACGAGAAAAACAATAAGAAAGTTTTATTTTCTTATGCTGTTCGGTCGAGCTTGGGATGGTGTTCAGATGTTCCATGTGTGAATAAAGTTGACAAACGTCAAAGTAGATAAAGTAGATAAATATCTCACATATTATCCGAACCCCTCCGAAATCCAAACCAAGCAGCAAAAGAAAGAATTGGGAAAATATAAAGGAGAGTAGAAAGGAAAATGTACAAAAAAGTAAAAAGTAAAAAAGGAAAAAATAGAAAAGAACAGAAAGAAGAACATGGCATGATATAAGATAGTTGCAGTACATAAATGTAATCCATAGAGACCACTCACAAACGGAGAATTAACCGAGAAAATTATAAACAATTGTCGAAAAATGCAAGGAATAAAAGAAAAGAAGCCTGAAAGGTTTACCAGCAGTTAATATATTTTTTTAATTTAATCTCGAAAAAAAAAAGTGTAACGAAGTATAATGCAATGGAAAATTTTACCGGTGCCGCTTAGTTGCAGTTAAATAACCTACATAAATCCTAATGAATGAATTATGTTAACAAATTTATCATATTAAAAAAGACACTAGAAATGGTTTCTGTCGGAATTTATCCATTTTTATACGTATGGCATGAAAAACTATATGAATAAAAATGGTATCCACACTTTATTCCCTGCTTGCAACATGTTATCTGTATTAAGGGGATTATTTGTTTTGTTTTAATCAACTTAAGTTGATAGGCAGTTACAATTAGATTAATAATAGCAATTTCAAAACAAACTTTTTTTTTCACGTAAATTTGTTTCAATCAATTTATATTGTTGTCATGTGATCGTAGGTAAACGGTGTTGGTTGGTAGGTTACAGTTATTACAATTTATTTCTTTAAAGAAATTACATTAATAATAACAGTTTCAAAAACAAATATTTTTCAAATAAATTTGTTTCAAAAATTTAAATTGTTTTCATGTGATCGGGGGAAACAGTGTTGGTTGGTAGGTTACAGTAATTACAATTTCTTTCTTTAAAAAATTACATTCATAATAACAATTTCAAAAACAAACTTTTTATCACGTAAATTTATTTTAATCATCTATTTTTTGTCATTTTTTATTATGAGTGGGGAAGAAAGTAGCGGGGAGAAAAGTGTTTTTGGGAAGGAACTTCGCCGGGAGAAAAGTACGTGGGAAGGAAAGTATTTTGGGTAGGAAAGTATGCGGGCGAGAAAATAGGCGAGGAGGAAAGTATTTCGGGAAGGAAAGTACGCGGGGGAAAGTAGGTAAAGAGGAACGTACACGGGGTAGAAAGTACGCGGGGAGGAAAATATGCTGAGAGAGAACTACGCGGGGAGGAAAGTGTTACGTGGAAGAAAGTACTCGGAGAGGAAAGTAGGCGGGGAGGAAGGTACAAGGGGAGAAATGTACGCGGGAAATAAAGTGAGTATATCAACGAAAATATGTACGCACATAACTTCCAAAGGACTCCACCAAATTGGACAATTCTTTCTGTATTGTGTTTGTTATTGTCAGTACAAAATTTGTATAAAAAAATTCTTAAAAATTGAACAAATTTTTTTTTAAATTGCATAATATGTTAAGTGGGTGAGTAAATGAGACAGAAGACTGTGAGAGATGAGATCTTCAAATATTGACAAAACACTGACAGATTGACGTTCAGCTCTTTAGGACTACAACAACATACATCATAATGTCATTCATATACAGTTACTGCGTCTTTCGCAACAGCAAAACGGTGTTTCGTGTGTTTTCATGAGTGTTTAGAGGTTTATCATCGTGTTATTTATCTTATATATAAAAATGAATCCCTATTTCCCTTTATCACTCCATAACTTGTGATTTTGAGAGCGACTTCACCGATTTCAATTATATATTTTTTTAAGTTTTCTACTACTTCGTGGATGGTTCTTACGGGCAAAAAGTTACGAAAATTCTGAAAAAAACTCGAAAATTTAAAAAAACTGACAATTCGTCCGCCGCCAAGTTTTGAGATTGTTGATTGAGTATTTTGAGAAGTATTTGCCCATTGCAGTTAAATTTAATTTTTTATTTAGACTTAAATTTAAATTCTTCAAAATTGCACCAATTACACGTTCCAATTTAGGTTGAAGAATTATAACCTAAACATGCTAACCCTTACCCACCTTAATATTCATATGTAATAATATTAATTAAGTGTGCGAACATTATAGAATGTAAATAAAAACATGAAAAAAATAGTAGGTTAAAGAAATAGCCAACAAAATAATGGAAAAACAGATAATCAGGACAGAGAATACAAAATATTGCTCAACTTCAGATATACTTCATGTTAGTAAGCCAAAATTATAGCGTCCGTTAAATTATGAATGTTTACAAACCTTTCTTCAAACTTAGTAATTTGACAATATGGTCAACGGTTTTCATATACAGGGTGATTCAGAAAAAAGTAGTCTACCAAAGTTGATTTTTTTAAAGGGACACCCTGTATATTTTTGCACCGTAGAATAACTTATAAATTATGCAAATATTTGACCTGTAATTCATATCCCTAGCTTCGTCGGTTTTCAAATTATTCGCATTATTCAAAATTAGTGTACCGTAGAAGTTATTGTAGAAATAAAAATTATTTTCTGACTTATTAAAGTCTGAGTACAGTGCTAATAAGGACCATTATCGATGCCCAAAAATATTGAACAGGGCGTCCGAAAAATTTGGCATCACAAATACCTGTAAACTTAATTTTATCAAAGGAAAACCACCATTTTTATGTCACTAGTGAATTTTCCTTCGAAAATCAATGGAAAAGTATCTAACATGTAGTATACCTGTTAAAATCAGTTTATGATTTATTCGATAAAATCCATTTTTTCTTGTAAGGTACACTACGAAGTTATTTTCATGTATGTATCATTTTTTGTCCAGTCACTTTAGACACTTCCTAAGTAATAATTCAGAAAATTTTCATTTTTGGCAGTGAATTCTCGAAAGGGTTAGAAATAATGGCAAAACAAGTGCCCATCCTAATCGTGGGTGGAACATCTTCTTTTGGGCAAAAAACTACCCCTGGCGCGGACTCGTTAGGAGTTTTCCTCATTTAACTTCTAAATAGTTGCTCGTACGACAAAATCATAGGACTACAAATATTCAGCATAAAATTTTGCATAAAAAAGTCTTATATGCCATAAAGTTCATTCTTATAGAATTCTCGCAATTAGGTTTCAAAGTTGACAGTTTAGGCAAATTAGACGTTGAAAAAATATAATTTATATAATTTTAATTTTTTGACAATAATATTTCGAAAGGGTTAGAAATAAGGGCAAAAATGTTTTCACTCTAATTGTGGATGGAACATCCCTTTTTGGGCGAAAAATCACCCCTGGAGCAGATTCAAAAGAAAATGTTCCACCCACGATTAGAGTGGGAACTTTTTTTCCTCTTATTTCTAACTCATTCGAAAATTCACTGTCCAAAAATCAAAACTTTATGAATTATTTCCATCTAATGGTTATTTTTTGTCTAAAGTGACTGGACTAATAGTTTTTCTCATAAGTTTAGAATAAAAATTTGAAAAATATATGTTTTCATTTAAAATGTCAAAGTTCATAGGTGTTTAATGAAAGTGGGACACCCTATATAATTGAAAATATTTTTAAATTATAGTTACTGACAAACCTAAAGAATAGTCAAAACCGATTTTGAAAAATTCTACTCTTTAAAGGCAATATCAAAGGTTCGCGTATTACACAGATAGGCTGTATATGATTCTCTGAAAATTTGGACTATCTAAATCCAACTCTTACCCCAATTTTTGTTCACTATCCACGCCTTTATATAGACATTATAAGAAAATATGTAGGTATATACAATATGTCTGAAAGCAATAACATGTAAAAGCGTGAATAGACATTATTTTTGTCACATTAACCCCCAAACACTTCTCAAATCACTTTATATTCTAATGATAACAATTTTTTACAAACTGAATTTTTTTAACGTTGCTTAACTACTAGAAAGTGTTGGTGTAAACGGCTATAAATAAAATAAGATTAGCTAGTAAATTGTTATCTATGAAAAAAGCGTGTACTTGTTTGTTGGATATTCTAAATGTTTCTCAATCATAATTAATAGATTGTACACATAATGTTTTGTTAAACGAAATCTTCTTCGAAATTTTGCTTCATCTAAGTCCTCGAAGTAATTTCGTCTTATATAAATTTGACGTGGCAGACCATAATGAAATCCAACACCTATTCTATCGTATTCATTTTGTCTCTTATGCACATAGATAACTGATCTGACAAGCATTACTGACATTACGAACGAACGTTATTCACGATTAACCAGAGTTTGATCAATTAACTAATCACTCTTTAATCGTGATCAAAAGATTTGTGGAAAGCATTTAACGTATTTTACCAACTTAATAGGGATTAACTATTTAATCGATGTTGGTGCACATGGGTATAAGTTATCTAACTAAAACAATAAAAATAATAATTAAAATAAAGATAATTGCAAAAATAGTTTTGCATAATAAAAATCTAGAACTTTAAGCTTAGATTTTCGTTCTCGTATTATTAATAACAATGATTATGATTTTGTTCAAATAGTTCAATTTTGTTTAATTCAAAACACTACAAAACGGCATTCAACGAAGCCAACACTCAAATCAAACAAAAAACTGTTGCATTAAAGTCGTAACACTAACAAAGGATTGACTAAAACAACAAAATTGCTCATACAATCCCAGGCAAGGCGGACGCGTACATTCCCTAAGTCGTATTAGGCGATCGACAACATAGAAATCCACAACACGTTGTCAAGTATTTGTTGTCACGTAGTAAATTTATAATAGTGGGGATAAAATGTCTATAAATGTAGCATAACAGAGAAGGAAGTAGAAAATAGCTATTTATTGTATATGTGTTTTAGTAGGCAGATTATCCACGTAAGAATTTTTAATCGCGAGAACGAAGTTCGAGGCGTTTAATTTTCTTAAGGGCGTAATATGCCACTAAAACACGAATGCAATACAAGATTTTATCCACAATCAAACCAATTTAATTGAAAATAAGTAATCTGACAGTTCTAAAATTTCAATGTAATAGCAAATTAGAAAATTTTGTGAAACTTTGGGCAGCTTTGCATTATTAGTTGAAAGGATGCTTGTTTATTAAAACAATATTTGTGAAAAAATTAGAAATCGTTTGTGTGCGTCGTTTTGAAAAATGTCAGAAAGTGATTCTTTGCCGGTAAAAATTAAAGCAGAAGCTGAAGAAGTAACCCTGCAACTGTTGCCGGCCAAATCTAAAGATGCATACATAAAAGAATTTAAGAATATTATCTTCCGGGTTGAGCCGTGTTCGTCTTTCCTTCCTTCGTTCTCTGCTTGACGTTTCGCTAACCATGCTGTTAGCTTCTTCAGAAGTTACTCTAAAGACTGATGTTGTTGTCTTCTGCTACTCGTTATATACCAATGTTACGTTACGGTTGGTTGATGTCGTTCAGTGACGGGCGGTTGGTTTTCGATGGTTGGTTGATCTTCTGTTTGGTGTTGACTAATTTTGTGGTGACATTTGTTTTCTTTGTTTTTGTGCAGAGTTAGTTTCCACGTGTTTCTTAATCGGTAACCATCTTCTCGATTGAAGTTATTTTTATTTTCCATAATTTCTAAGGATTCTCTGATTATCCTTGGATAGTAGTTGTTAGTCCTTGATAGAACTTTAGCTTCCTCGAAGTTGATGATGTGTTCTCCTTTTTCGTGTAGATGTTCTGCGATTGCTGATTTATCTACCGCTCTCGACTTGGCGTCTCGGTGATGTTCTTTTAATCTACATTTTATGTTGCGTCCGGTTTGACCAATGTAGACCTTTCCACATGAACAGTCAATTTGGTAGACCCCTTTTGTTGAGAGTTTCGGCCGGTTATCTTTATTAGAAAGTAGTAGTTGCTGGATTTTTCTAACCGTTCCAAACCTGACACCGATATTCTTCTTCTCCAATGATTTTCTTATTTGTCAGTTACTCCAGCGATGAATGGCAAACGAGCGTAGGTGGTGACCTGTTCCTTCTCTTTTTCGGATTTTTTGCGACAGGCGGCTCTTACTTCTTTTCTGGTATAGCCGTTCTTCATTAGGGCTTGTTGGACGTGTCGAAGTTCTTCTGCCTTGTGAACCTCGTCAGGAATCTTGTTAGCTCTATGCAATAAAGTTTTGATTAGAGACCGCTTCTGCTGTGGATGATGGTGTGATGTGGCATGGATGTATCGGTCAGTGTGTGTCTTTTTACGATATACACTATGAGCCAACTTGTTGTTATCCCCTCATTTCACTGGAACATCTAGGAAGGGAAGCTCCTTATTCTCTTCTGTCTCCATGGTAAATTTGATCCTTTCGTGCTGAGTGTTGAGGTGGTTAAGAAATACAGTAAGTGCTTCTTTCCCATGAGGCCATATGACAAAGGTATCGTCCACGTATCTGAACCAGCATTTCGGTTTTTTTTACTGGATTGAATGGCTTCTTGCTCGAATGTTTCCATAAGGATATTCGCAATAACCGGTGATAATGGTGATCCCATGGCTGCACCTGATTTTTGTTCATAAAAATCTCCGTTCCATAGAAAGTAAGTTGTATTCAGAGATATTCCTGCTAGCTCTGGTATGTCTTCTCTTAACCCATGGGTTGTGCACAGTTGTTTTATGATGTTATGTGTATCGTCGACTGGTACGTTAGTGAATAGCGATTCTACATCAAAACTAACTAGTATATCGTAATTGGTTACTTCCAGAGTCATCAGAAATTCGACGAAGTGTTCGGAGTTCTTGACAAAAGATTCAGTTCTTCCCACGTACGGTTGTAGAAACTTAGCCACGTAACGGGCCAGTTCATAAGTTGGAGATCCACATGTGCTCACAATTGGTCTTAGGGGGTTACCAAATTTGTGAATTTTTGGTAATCCGTATAGTCTAGGTGGCCTGGTCCCAGAAGGTAGCAGTTGACGATGTTGATCGACTGGTATAGCTGAATAGCAGATAATCAACTGCTATCCTCATTAGCATATCTACGACGATGCCGAGACCAGGAGGTGACGCCTACTTTTGTAAAAATTCGCCATCATATCGCAACAAATCGTGCAAGAAGAATCATCGAACGTAGTGAGAAGGCACTCACTCGAGAAAGAGTACGTTATACTTACCATCAACTGCATATAACGTCAACAGAACTATACCAGCTACATCTACAACTGAGCAGCATACTAGATAAAGAAACATGGAACACCATAGATCGCATCAGCGACGAACATGGGGAACACCACCTACAATCAACCACTAACAGGCATATCAAGAAGTTTGTGAAATTAAGTACCAAGCACTAGCAAACCAGCTATAAATTGGACGAAAACAAAACAGTTGTAAACTTGTCGGATTACCCACTCACCGAAAACTGCATATCAATTCTGTCAAAAGGGATGAACTACGCCATTGCTCCAAACAAGATACCCACAGAAGAGATAATAGCAGAACTGGAAAGTGTCATCAGAAAGCTTCCGGTTGAAGAAGCAGAGGAAATACGCCACGAGACTTGCCGGATTTTACAACGTTCCAAAGCTTCACGTAGGAACATCACTCGCGCAGAAGAAATTGCATTAAAAGAACAAGCAATCAAGAAATCATGGTGACACGCGCAGATAAAGGCAACGCTACAGTAGTCATGAACACCGAAGACTACAAAATGAATATCAAAGTACTACTGGATCCCCAACTTTACACCAAGTTAAAAGGAGATCCAACCAACAAAATTGAGAAACAAACGAGAGCCGCAATCAAACATTCAGCTATACCAGTCGATCAACATCGTCAACTGCTACCTTCCGGAACCAGGCCACCTAGACTATACGGATTACCAAAAAATCACAAATTTGGTAACCCCCTAAGGCCAATTGTCAGCACATGTGGATCTCCAACTTATGAACTGGCCCGTTACGTGGCTAAGTTTCTACAACCGTACGTGGGAAGAACTGAATCTTTTGTGAAGAACTCCGAACACTTCGTCGAGTTACTGATGACTCTGGAAGTAACCAATGACGATGTACTAGTTAGTTTTGATGTTGAATCGCTATTCACTAACATACCAGTCGACGATACACATAACATCATAAAACAAGAAAAATGCCAACAGTTAATTGTAACGACATGTGTGCGTTTAACGTGCATATCGCTATCTAAGCAACAGCTTTAATGCTTGAAACGCACGTGTGTCGATAAAGCCAAGTAAAAACTTGTACAGAAGCATAACACGCAACGAAAGAACACCTGATGCCGCATTTCGCTCTTATTATGAGCTCATCAGAGGTGTATACTTAAGTGCGGTATACAACTGTACAAGACGGCGGTTGGTCTTTAAACTCTCGTGGAGCAATGAACATAAGCAAATGTGTGTCTTACGACATCTCGTGTAAAAGCATTGACACGTATGATTAGTATAAACTAAGAAAAATGCCAACAGTTAATTGTAACGACATGTGTGCGTTTAACGTGCATATCGCTATCTAAGCAACAGCTTTAATGCTTGAAACGCACGTGTGTCGATAAAGCCAAGTAAAAACTTGTACAGAAGCTAATCATACGTGTCAATGCTTTTACACGAGATGTCGTAAGACACACATTTTGCTTATCATAAAACAACTGTACACAACCCATGGGTTAAGAGAAGACATACCAGAGCTAGCAGGAATATCTCTGAACACAATTTAGTTTCTATGGAACGGAGATTTCTACAAACAAAAATCAGGTGCAGCCATGGGATCACCATTATCACCGGTTATTGCGAATATCCTTATGGAAGCATTCGAGCAAGAAGCCATTCAATCCAGTAAAAAAACCGAAATGCTGGTTCAGATACGTGGACGATACCTTTGTCATATGGCCTCATGGGAAAGAAGCACTTACTGTATTTCTTAACCACCTCAACACTCAGCACAAAAAGATCAAGTTTACCATGGAGACAGAAGAGAATAAGGAGCTTCCCTTCCTAGATGTTCCAGTGAAATGAGGGGATAACAACAAGTTGGCTCATAGTGTATATCGTAAAAGACACACACTGACCGATACCTCCATGCCACATCACACCATCATCCACAGCAGAAGCGGTCTCTAATCAAAACTTTATTGCATAGAGCTAACAAGATTCCTGACGAGGTTCACAAGGCAGAAGAACTTCGACACGTCCAACAAGCCCTAATGAAGAACGGCTATACCCGAAAAGAAGTAAGAGCCGCCTGTCGCAAAAAATCCGAAAAAGAGAAGGAACAGGTCACCACCTACGCTCGTTTGCCATTCATCGCTGGAGTAACTGACAAATTAAGAAAATCATTGGAGAAGAAGAATATCGGTGTCAGGTTTGGAACGGTTAGAAAAATCCAGCAACTGCTTCCTTCTAATAAAGATAACCTGCCGAAACTCTCAACAAAAGGGGTCTACCAAATTGACTGTTCATGTGGAAAAGTCTACATTGGTCAAACCGGACGCAACATAAAATGTAGATTAAAAGAACATCACCGAGACGCCAAGTCCAGAGCGGTAGATAAATCAGCAATCGCAGAACATCTACACGAAAAAGGAGAACACATCATCAACTTCGAGGAAGCTAAAGTTCTATCAAGGACTAACAACTACTATCCAAGGATATTCAGAGAATCCTTAGAACTTATGGAAAATAAAAATAACTTCAATCGAGAAGATGATTACCGATTACGAAACACGTGGAAACTAACTCTTCACAAAAACAAAGAAAACAAATGTCACCACAAAATTAGTCAACACCAAACAGAAGATCAACCAACCATCGAAAACCAACCGCCCGTCACTGAACGACATCAACCAACCGTAACGTAACATTGGTATATAACGAGTAGCAGAAGACAACAACATCAGTCTTTAGAGTAACTTCTAAAGAAGCTAACAGCATGGTTAGCAAAACGTCAAGCAGAGAACGAAGGAAGGAAGGACGAACACGGCTCAACGCGGAAGATAATAATATTAGTGACAACAGCCACGAAAGCTTACATTCAAAAGAATTTGCTACCTTTAATGAATGGAGAGAGAAAAGAGGTGCAAACATCATAAACGAGGACGTCCTGTTGGTTTATTTTTTAAATGTAAGAAGCAAGTTTACCTCCTCGTCGATGTGGACGAAATATTCAATGTTAAGAGCAACTTTGAATGTGCATAGAAATATTTACATATCAAAATACGGCAAATTAATTGCTTATCTCAAGAGCCAATCAAAAAACTACAAGGCAAACAAGGCAAAAGTGCTTGAGAGGGGACACATCAAACAATTTCTGAAAACAGCATCTGATGAAAAGTATTTAATAATGAAGTTACAACCAATTTCCTTTTCTTTTGTATTGGTATCTTAATTATTTTAAATATTTCTAGGTTTGTGTCATAATGGGTGTTTGTGGAGATTTACGATGCATTGAACTGGTAAACTTAAATATTGAACATGTGAAAGATAAAGGATCTTTTATCTACGTGTCCATCCCAGAAACAAAGACCAATATGTCAAGAAGTTTCACTGTATTAGACGAAGGATTATCTGTTAATGTTATGGAGATATGCAAGAAATACATACGCCTACGTCCTAAAAGTACTATTTTGCAGGGAAGATTTTTTTTGCGATATATAAATTCAAAATGCACCGTGCAACCTGTGGGAATTAACACTATTTCCAGAATCCCCTCACAGATTGCTTCTTTCTTAAAGCTTCTAGACGCTAAATCCTACACGGGCCATAGTATGCGCCGTTCTTCGGCGACTCTGTTGGCTAATGCTGGTGGTGATATACTCACTCTTAAGAGGCACGGAGCGTGGAGGTCATCTAGTGTTGTTGAGGGGTATATAGAAGAAAGCGAGTCAAATAAAATCGATCGAAAATCCAGCACAATGCAAAAGATCTCCGCGATGCAGTCTTCCTCAAACGTGGTTTGTGTAAACGTAAATCCTGATATTGCAAATAAGTTTACTTTTGATGTTAACGTGAATGTTAATATTAATGTTAATTACTAAATTTTCCGCAAATTTTTCTTGAATTTTATATACGGTATCCGCCACAATAAACAGTACCGAAACAGAAAGTGTTGTGGAGTTGTTTATGTAATATCGATTTGTCATATTTGACTTAATTGTCATTAGTTGATATATTAATAGTACGCTGCAGTTAAATTTGATTTAAAAATGGTTCTAACAACGGAAGAAAAAGTTTTTTGGTAGAGCATTATTTTCGTTCATATTTATTTTTATTTTCGGTACTGTTTATTTTGGCGGATACTGTATTACAAAACATAGTGTTTTATAGGTGTTATAATACGTTTTATAAGGGCATAATAATAGCTCTATAATATGGTGATTGTGGATAAAATACATTACTTATGAAAGAACTTAATTTCGAGTTTCAAATTAGCTTCTTTAAATTACAATTCAGGTATACCAAAGTATTAGATTTAAAATTTAAATACCTTTGCCAGATTACCGTCACATTGTACAAAGGGAATACAAAAATAAAAGCGTTTAATAGTATTATAATATAATAAATACAAAATTAGTCTTTAATCAATAAATTATACCAGCTTAATACAAAATTCAAAAAGTAAATTTTTTTATCACCTAATTATTATTGAAAATATTACAATGTACTCATACATTTGTACCTAATGTACGATTTCAGTAATCCTATTGACATTTAACACTTATTGCGTTAGTTGGTTGGTACTTTCGTTCTAGTACTTGACCCAAATAAACTATTTGTAAAAGAAAGGATCAGTAATTTGCAGAATGCGATTCCAATTACTAACTTTAAAAGATTTATTTAGATTCTCATCTGTGTACGAACAATAAATATCCATTAATAGTCTACAATTAATATAAAATCTTATATATTATTACTACTGATATATTAAATACATTTAAGCAAATTCAACCTTAAATACTCATAATTTAATGTGATAAGTAAATCAACTTACAAGATGAAGTTGAATTCATGAATGATGCATATGCATTCTATACAGCATATTTACTAAATAACTCTACAAAGTTGATTTTAATTAAGTTTTAGAAGACTACTCAGAATTTTTAAATAAAAGTTCTGTGAAGTGTTATACTTCTTGAATTATTAATTAAATTAAATTAATTATGTCATTACACTAATATCAGTTGGTTTTATCAAGTTATTTGTATTGTTTTTTGTGCGCCTCAAACCAAAAGTTATTCAACGTATTCCACAATTTAATTATGTAACCGCAAGAGACACTAATCAAATGTCAGAGTTTTAGTTAAAGTTTCCTAATTTAATGTCAAACTGTATATTAACCGCACTTAAGTATATATTTTCCGGACAGATATGTAATTATGTTAATTATGAAGTCTAAAATGATGGACATTTAAATGCAAATTTTAACAAAGTACAGATGCCTTTATAAGAAGGTTTTTAAAGGTATGAATAATATATTTAATTAAGACCCTCAAAGAATTAGAAAAGCAATTTCGTTTAATCCTGTTTTGAAACTTGACTGTTTTTACCTGAATACGATCCTAGAATTCATCTGTTTTGCAAACTTGGGCAAAAAGTATGTACACACGCACACCCAAAACCGATTTATTGTTTATACAGGGTATTTCATAGCTTCATATTTTTCTCTTATGTTTTTGTCGTTTGACCTAATTTAATGCGGTTTGGCAAAAATATGAAAGTAGGTTTTATGTATTGTCTAAAAATATTTTTTGTCATACTGGGTGATTAATGAGTTATACACTCATTATTAAATGGCATTCTCCATGTTGGAGTGGATATTTGTATTAACCCACCTAGAAAGACCTACTGAAATATTCTTAAGTCGTAGGTCTTAACCAAGGTAAAACACAAAAACTCGTAGAAGACAGACTAAAGAATGTATTCTGACGAGTATCAAGTAACATACAACATGAGAAATAATAAAAATTCAAATTAACGAAGCCACAAACAAGTATATGTTATCACAGTAAAATATCTCGATCACAGTTCGATCGTATTAAAAATTAATTGTTATTAAAATTATTATTACTATTATTCAACGTTTTTAAAGGAGAATTGAGAGTGAATAAACCCAGGATTCGTAAACTGTAAGATTTTTCAGTTCACAAACTGTACCCGCATATTTATTTAAAGACACAAAAGAATTAAATCGTAAAACAAAGAACGTCTCGTACATGCATGACACTCGCATTAAAAATAGTAATATACATAATAAAGATTAACACTTAAATTCTAATCTAAGTATACGCCGAGGACAGCCTCTTCAGAGAAAAAACGTTTAGCATCACCACGTTGGTCCAAGTTAAAAATTGAATTGTGATAAGATAACAAGACGCCTACTCGGAGTGACCCCAAGTAGTTATTAATTTTTAGAAATATCGGACGTGTATCTCTCAGAGATTAAATAATTGTTGCATCTTGCGGACGAGTCGTACAGTGATAACGAGGATTAGGAATTAGATTCTTCCTGGTGAAAAGTTTTTGGGTAAAAACTTTAGAATTGACAAAGTGGCGGTATAGCCACATGCGGGTTTTAAAATAAAAGTCAGATTTACGGTTTTCATAAAGCGCACGGAATTAGTGAATCATCTAGGATTGTTTGGCCACCTCAAGTACGTATGCAGTAATCAATAACTACCTTATAGTTAATTAATTAGAGGAAACAATTCAGTTACCTCAACGAGCTTACAATTGTACGTTGACAACCACCAATTATCAAGCCGGAAGTGACTGAAGTTCACCAGAATTACTGTAGGCAACTCAATTTTACAACCAAATCGATCTCGACTAAGTACCTTAATTACAGTTGTTATTGTGCACCTTCCATCTAAAATGATCGTGTAATCACTTTCAATTACAAAAATTGTAGAATTTTTCATTACTTGTACGACTTTTTGAAATTCATTCCTTGAGTACGCTCTCATTCTTTATGGGTTTATAAATTGTTAATTATAATATATATAATATTATAATAAACAATTCAGAAGTATAGTTAGCTCAGATGTAACGTGTGGCCGGATGCTAATTGTTTCTTCTCCCAACAGCCTATTTATCAACAATTATTCCCAACAAGTAAATCAATTAGCCACCGAAAAGAGTTTGTTGCTTAGATATTTCATTCTTTAGAAGTCGCATAAAGTCCTACCCGTAGCTTGGTGTGGTAGAGTGGGTCACTGAAAGGAATCGAAAAACGCCGTTGAAGTTTCTAACGCGACAGTAGCAGCCTAGTAATTATCTTTATGGTGTAGGTCTTGAGGAAAGTAAAACAAACAAACTTGTAGAAGAAGGGCTAGAGAATATATTCTGACGAGAAACAAATAAGCACAACAGTTTATAAATGATTACAGATAAATATATTTTTCACAGTCTGATATTATGAATTTTCAAATTGATAATGGAAATCACAAATGTATTTAAGCGTCGGACGCAAAGTTAGCGTCCAAATAAGACGGCCTACTTCGTGTATCATGCACAAATTCAACGTTTAAATTAATACTATAAAAATAAACTCAGGATTCGTCAAATATAAAGGTAACGGTAAACCCGATGTTTATTTGATGTCTTATAAAAAGGTAAATCGTAATTTAAGAAACGTTTTATACATGTATGAAAACCGGGTTAAATAGATAACGGTGTTCTCACCGTGCAAGTAATAAAAATTAATACTTAAATTATAAACGCTTATCTTGTCACATATCGATGGCTGCTTCATAAGAACGAAGGTCTAACATCACGACACAGAGGTCTGGATTAATACTTAATATCGGACAGCCCCCCTTGAGTGATGACCCAGGTATTGGTGTTGACAAGGCACCAGGGTAAAGGTCATACATCTCAAGGTAAAATTTTTATTTAAGGAGCCGCGTAGAAATTTAAGAGTATCGGACGTACATCCCTCGGTGATCGACAAATATTTTCATTCTGCGAGCGACCAATCCAGCAAAGAGGACGTTATTTTTAATCTTCAGGGTAGAAATTTTAAAAATTGATAAAATGGTGGTATAGCCACATGCCAGTTTTGACTTGATAATAAAAATGTATGGTATAAACTCATGAACCCATATCTAACAACAAATAACGATATTATAACTAATTAATTAGAAGAAACTATTTAATTACTCAACGGAGTTCGCATCGTACGTTGATGCACCAATTTCTGACACTGAAGTAGGTTTGGTTGTCTATTGCCAGGGGCGAAAATCTAACACTTAAAGTCGGTATGAACAACGCTACTAAAAATACCGTCACAAGTTAAGAACCAATGTAGAGAAAAAATTGCGCTGAATTTCCCCTTCCGCAGAAAATTCCAATAAACTGTGCTAAATTAAGCTAAATCTTCCCTAATTACGACCTGTGAAAATGACGACGCCGCTTTTTTCGAGATGGACTCGCAGGAAAATGAAAGTAACGGCAAAATCGTGAATTAATATCGCTACTTTCGCCTCAGTAACAAATATTCTATTAGTTACATAGGCTATGAAAAATTGTAACTAAAATTATAAAAATATATACAGAATGCTATTAAAATCTTTAGGTTAGGGATTATTACTAAGGGGCAAATATTTAAGGTAAAAGTGAAACTTCTACAACTTTCATTAATTGGAAACAAATGACAAAAGTAATCATTTATACTATTACATTTTAAAAAACCAGCTCACATTAAGTCTATTCAACAGTATTTTAAAGCTGGACTGAAAGGTATTATTATACTGGAGATACTATGTGTGGTAATATTGTGACAATCAAACTTCTTCACGAGCGAATAAAAATTATTAAAACTGTGGGAACTTAAAATTTTTTAATGCTTTGACATAATATTTTGTAGTACAGTATCTGTCCATTTTGAGTAATAAAATGACCATAATATTATTTACGCAAATCCTTGAAAAAACAATTTAACATTTGGAACAACCTTAAAATTATTAAATTGAATAAAAACATAAATAACGTAAAAAACTTTTGCTTGTTTAATTCCATATAGGGTGTCTCACCGGGAACCGCCATTAGCCGTATACGGAAAAGCATACATGGAAAAAGTTGAACTAAAATCAATACGACCAACTCAACTAAAATATTTTCAAACTTCTGAAGCCCACCTACAGCTCTTATTATTAGTTATAGAAATAAACTTTAAAAACAAATGTGTTAGGTTTTTTCACGTAATATGTTTTGGTAATAGAGGAAATAAAAAATCGACTTCACAACATTGTAAAAATTATTTAAGTTGTTTTTTTTAAATGGAACACCCTGTATATTATTATCTCAAATAAAAGATCTCTTTGTTCTGATTTCAAATATATATATAATTTGTTGGCATTTGATTCAGCCACTTTTAAGATATTTGAATTTATAACTTATTTTTCCTGGAGATCAAGTTACCTTGAAAAGGTCGAGGTACGCCCCAATAGTAAAAAATTGCAAATGTCTCCAAAAGTAGTAGCCGTAATCCTAACAATGCTTATATGATTTCAAAGAGAATTTCAACCTGCACTCGACAGACTAAAAAATACAGGGTGTTCCATTTAACTTAAAAAAGTTATTGCTCTTTGAAGAAGTTAAAATGTAGTACTTAGTATTACATTTTATAATCTATGGACACATCTTCGTTTGCTACAGTCCATTCTCTTTATACAAACCAAAAATTAACCCGATATGATAAGTTCCCAAAAAAAGTTTTGCGTGAATTTTCTCGCATCTATGAAAATTTTATTAAAAAAATTAATATCTTGAAAGTCCTAGCTACAGGAAATGTTATACAAAGTGACCGTAAATTGACGTAGAATCCGAAAATGCAATAAGATATAGGGTGTTCCATTTAAAATAACGAAGAATGAAAATGTTTTAGTTGAGTTTGCACTATTAGTTTTTAGTCATTCTCCAAATTTTCAAATTTTTTCCATGTATACTTTTCCGTATACGGCTAATGGCAGTTCCCCTGTGAGACACCCTGTATATTATTAGAGAATCCATTCCACATATTATAAAAAAATTAAGTAATTATTAATTAATTGATGGTTAAATACAATAAATATACTTATTTTTTTTTTGTAAAGTTATTAATCCTTTTAAAATTAGTAATTTTACAGTGTGCATAATATCTAAAAAAAATTTTACACACACCTTTATATTAATAAATCAACGTTTAATATTTTAGTGTTTTAACTCGGATTAATATTACGCGAAATGTTTTTAATGCAATTTTATCGGCATTGTATCCAATTTTACGAATTTCTTGTGATGCTATTACAGAATCTGTCAAACAAATGATGGATTGATATTTCTAATATAATTTTATAGAGAACACTCAAACAAAAAATTGATACAAAATGTCTACGTTTTCTGTAATTTGCCAATAGTAACTGACTACAAAATGCGTAATAATGCCTAATTTTATAAGTAAAACTGTTCCTTAACACGCGTTATATTACTAAAACCCAATTCTCGGCACAATATTTATCTTCTCGTGATGGTTTCCCATTTTGTATTTTTATCCCTTATAGTTTCATCAATCATTATGGTTAACAGTAAAGGACTTAAAAGATTTTACACTCTATACTATTGAAATTGGTTCTGGGAGTTTGCTATAGATTTTCCACTACATGTTTCCATATTTTGTTTATACTTGTAAGATTCTAGCTATTGCACAGCAGGAATGTATGTAATGTACGAAAGTCATTTGTTTGTTGTAATCTAAAATGACTTTAGTTGCTGTCTTTAACACTAACACTCCATACCTATACAAATATTTTATCTTAGATATTTCATTTTCATTAAGGGAAAGGTAATAAGTAGCGTAATAGAAGAAATTGCAACGGGAATTTCATCAAAAGTTTACCTTGCTTGAAATAAAATGTTGTATACATAAGCGGCTTCTATTCACAATACTTCTTTGTACATCTTTCAGCATTTCAGGTGTTATTTCAACGTATTCTGAACGTTGTGCACATTAGTTTTATATACTCCTAAGATTAATTGTACCAATCGAAAGCATCTCTTTAGATTTCAAATAATAATACTTGTGTTATAGTTTTTTAAAGAAAATGTATCAAAGAATCACTTTAGCCTAAAAAATACTACATGATTCAATTAAAAAAAATAAAGATAATATCATTTCCAGTTAAACCGGAAGTCAGCCATTTTGTGCAAAGTTTGGAAAATACTCATCTTGTATACTTGTAAAACTTTTCTTAATAAACTTTTGTTTATCAAGGATAATGAAAGAGTAAATCAAGTGACCCTGAATTTACAATCAATCTGTATACAATGACATAAATTAAAGACTAAACAATAGAAATCGTAAAACCAGTACAGAATATTTTCTACTCCTATTCTAGAATACTAACATTCTAGAATAATATTCAATTAGAGAATAGTTAGATTCTAAAACACGGTGCAAGAATATTATCGCACTTGTTACGGAATGAACACAGGTACGACCATCTCGTGGCTGTTTGTATTATCTATTAAAAAAAATCATTAACGAAGCTTAATTGTGGCATATCGCGTATAAATGACACAATTTAATTTATAAGTTCTAATATAACTCATTTTTAAATGCATATAATCGTAAAATTAACTTCTAAATTTAACGCCCAAATGCTTAAATGTTGTTTGAAATTTGTCAGTATGTACCTATACACGGTAAACCGCCACCAACATGACAGAGATTTATAGCAAAACGGTAAAAGTTTTAAAAGTTTTTGTCATTTCAGTAGCTTGATAAATCTTACATTATAAAACTATTTTGAAATATACAGTATGTCCTAAAAAAGTGTGGCGCATCAAAAATATATTTTATTTTATGGGAAACCCTGTACTTTATTTATTCTTTTCTAAGGCTAAGTGGTTTACAATTTGTTGATTTATGTCATGAGTTTATTTTTTTACTATTTTGGAGGTATCGATGAATTTGAAATTATCGACTTTATGGAAAGCTTATTCTTTCCTGCGAGTAACCATTAACGTGAAGCAGGCATTTACTAGGCACATTATGATAAATTGCGCACATCCTTAAGAATTTGTTTAAATACAAATAAATTATTAGAAACAAACGATGTATGGGAACATGTTTTAGAGCTGCCAACGCATTGCGGCAACAATGCAATCAAATGCCACACAATAAACTATTTATTTAAATAGTAATATACTATTCTAAAACTGTATCGGAATAATAATTAAACAAAGAAGCGAACGTTGAAACAAAAGGGTGTATCACAACTGAAATTGAGATCATTATCGTAATTTTTGGGTGCTTATTTCATGTTTTGGATCAGAAAGGAGGTCTCCGTTTTTTATGTTAACGATTGAAGTGAAGAGTGAATATATTTGTTCAAACCAAAAAAATCAGTATTGACCAACATTAACATATATTTTTGCATTCGAACTGCCTGCTTAAAGTCTTGATCTTTTCAGCAAAAGCTCTGGAACGGAACCAAAACAGTGTCTTCTTCTCCCGTACATATCTTTCTCAATAAGTTTGGTTTTTTATGTCGTAGTAGTTTACTCTGTATACTCTCATGCAATTAGAATTTCATTTGTTGCAAATAATCGCTTCAGAACATTTACTAACAGCAAAAATCTTAATCGAGAAAAACAATAGAATATAATTTCCCGCTCCTCCTGACTGTCATAGAATATAAAAAGGTCATCGACTAGATAATCCACGCATTGATTTTAGATACAAGAACATTGAAAAAATCAACAATCACAATACTCGAAGATATTGAAGAAAAAGCCGTAAAAAGGGGCAAACGTAGCACAGAATCAGACAGAAATCAGGACAACTTTTCGTCAATTTTGAAACCGATATAATTCAATATTTCTGTAAAAATTTGGATTGTGTATTGATTTTTGGACTCCAGTATGCCACCCAAAATTAAATTGCCACGTCTTGTTATAGTTTTTGATTTTCTAGTTATCTTCGAAGACTTGTGCTATTGACTGCTGGATTTCACTCTTCATTTTGTTCAGTTTTTTTTCAAACGGTTTGACTAGTTTTTTTAGTAGTTCATTGGAAAACAACTGTTCACTTTATTGATCAGACTGGTTTTCATTTTCATTGCCTGAATCAGATGCTTGTGTAAAATCTGTGCTAGACATATATACTATACTTTCTCGTCTTTGTGTAACGCACTCAGGGCATCGCCAAACTTTTAATTTTTGTTCTTTTCTGAAATAGGACTGTTGTTATAAAAGAATCTATATTTACACAATATAATTGTTTACAGGTTGTATACTGGATAGTATCACTTTGGCGTGAGATATGTTTATTGCAATGTGCGCACGTGGCTGGCATACTTTGATAGAAGTATGTTTCTTAAATATTGTAATATTCTTTTCAAATTTGATGTTATTCACTTATCAAATTTAAATTATATGTATTTAATAATTTAATTGCTATTATTTTACTAGCGCAACGTTAAATGTTCAAATTGAAGATCATATTAATTAGTAAGATTTCACAACGGGTATCTTTCAATATTGGTTATTTTATACCAATTAAGAATTTTCAAATGCAAATTATTTGGGAACAGTCACTTGTAATTATAATATTCCAATCAACTTTATTGTTCAATGTCATACCTTAATTTCTGCATTTCCAATTTCGTTAAGAAAGAAGCCAGCTGATAGTAGTAACACTAGTACCAACTAACTGTCGCGTGTCGGTGTTGGTCTTGGGCCCAGGCACAGGAGCTCCTGCCTCGACCACATATTTTCTAATATAAACAATAAAGATGCATCCTACAGTTTTAGATTATAAAATCACTGACCATAGTGCAGTCTCATTTGCCATTGATTGTCCATTTACTGTGAAACATGCTAATTAAAAAATCTAATATTAAATAATTGGATATGTTGAAATTTTCTGAAAACATATTTGTAAAATTTTGAGTAGACAGAAACTTGAGACAACCACGTAAAAGGATAAAATTGTTCAAATTCTGACTGAGAGGATTGACATGGCGACGTCTATACAGATTATAAAAATTAAAAGCAAATTTAAAAATCTGAAAACATAGATGTCGCCAGGCAATTAGCGGGCTACTTGGGCTGACAGTAGAAATTGTAAATATATCAAAATATATATATATATATATATATATATATATATATATATATATATATATATATATAAAGACTTTAACCCACCTAATTAACATTAGTCTCCAAACTGGAAAATTTCCAGAGTCTCTAAAAGAACAATGATAACTCCTATATACATTACAAATTCGCTAACAGCTGATACAAATATATTACGGTACTGTATATTCAGTTTTATCTTATAATATACATGTATGAGGAAGTTCAAATAATGTGCAATAGTATATTTCCTAACAAGTGTGGAAAATGTTCAATGTTTTCCAGTTTTAGATTCAGAACCTTTCGTTTTCGACACGCTTATTGAATTTTTCTGAAATTATGATAATTAAAAATTATATTGTAGTAGTCTAAGCAGTAATTACTTACTTTGTGCAACAAATATATATCATATTCATTTAAAAATCTATTGTTTTATGGCATTAAAACTTTTGATTTTTTGGGTCGGTAGCCTTTTGACTTTCGCTTTAAAAATGAATGTATTTTCACATACTGTGCAATATTAAAATTTTGGTGTACGGCCAGGCTGCTTCTCAGCAATGAGTATTGCGTCAAAAGTGTGTTTTGGGCCACTTTCTCTGATAATTGCCTAAAATATGCAACCATCACATTTTCGGAAAATGAGGATACAATTTTCTCTTTTGCTCGCCAAACCATTAAAGTTTTGTACATATTTTCGTACTTTGCTCGAGATTTTGGGGACAGCAGTTTTAGAGTAACATTTTTGGCGGCCGCCGCAATGTCAGGAGGAGTACAGTTTTCCAAATCACTGAAACTGCTCTCCATTTTTAGGAATTTATTTTTTAAATGTAAAACTTATCTGTTGTGTTCTGGTGTTCTGGCTAGTTTCTCAGTCTCTATCTAATTGTTTTTGATTCCTATCAGTGTTGGCAACTTATAATTTTTTTTTTTTGAAACAATTTTCATAAACAGGATTTACTTTAAAAATCATAGCGAATTTGTTTTTAAATTTTACCAGCGACGTTAGACCGGATAAAAGCAGCATTTTAATAGTTAGAAGTTTGTTTTATATTACGGGGTATTCACAAAAAAATTCAAATTTTTCAAAACTCAAAAGCCTATAACTCATTTTTTTCAAATTATTTTATTTCGTTTAAGATACCATTATTTCTCCTCTTTAATTTTTATTGAAGGTATCCTCTGCCTAAATTCCTTAGTTTTTGAGACACCTTAAATAGATAAGGCACGGTGGAGAAAGCAGACTCTCTCAATTTATTTAACATATTGGATGGTTTTGTAAAAATGTTTGTCCATGCAAACCAGTAATTTTTCATTTTGTGTTTTTTTGATCAAAATTTTACACTCTTTACACTCAAATTGTTTTCACGCACAAACGTATGTCTAAACACCAGTCTTTGAGAAGTTCTATCATTATAATTTGGTACACGACACGGCTGTAATCTAGACATTATGACAAAATAGTATATTAAAGAACAAGTTTTATAAGGGTTGATTTGGCGCACGAATCCCAAGGTAGAAGACAAGCCGCATGCGAGTTTTTTATAAGATGAGTGCGCCAATGCCCTTATAAAACGAGTACTTTATACTATTTTTTCTAATATGCTATTTCATGTTTCCTTATTTCAATTTAAAAAATCGTGTAGAAAATTTTTGTGTTGATTGATATGATTGGTAACACTCCATGTCAACTTGATTTTTTGAATCATTTTTACCGCCGTCTGTCGATTGCAATACAAATTTCTAATTTATTTAATTAACGTAATAATAAATAGAACACACAACAATAAGACAAATAACAACAAATAAATAACAATAACAATATGAGTGAAGAAGATTTAGTTTGAACTCCGCCTGAGATTCGTGAAATTGCCGAAGTAACCACTCAAAATTTGTTATCTGATAAATTGGAAGCAGCATACGAAAACCAATTTGAAAAATTTGAAGGGTGGAGAAAAGAAAATAATATTCAAACCTTGTCAGAAATGTTCTGTTGGCATACTTTGAATCCCAACGTCAACAATATAAGCCTTCCACACTGTGGACTAATTACTCAATGTTGCGGTCATGTCTTTCAATTCATCTGAACACCGATATTTCAAAAAATGCAAAATTACAACCTTTCCTTAAACGGACTTCACAAGGCTATACGCCAAGAAAATCTAAAATACTAGAAGAGGATGAGATAAATAAATTTATTTGTGAGGCTGAAAATGTGAAATACCTTGCAATGAAAGTGTGTATAATTCTTGCAGATCTTTTCATAAACTTTATAAAATTGTTTGTAGGTGATCTTAATTATTGCGTACAGTGGAGCTTGTAGACAGGAGGAACTTGCCAACATGACACTGGATGATATCGAGTTCAAATCCGATTTAGTTACGGTTTCAGTTCTTAAAACAAAAAATTATAAGCCTCGTTTCTTTGCAGTTACAGATCAAAATTGGATTGCACTAGTAAAAGAATATTTTAAATTAAGACCACAAAAAGTTAACACCGTCGATTTTTTCTCACTTACAGAAATGGCAAATCCAGCACGTCCAGCACAATCCATTTAGCAAATCGTGGTGGCGATTTGTTAACTGTTAAACGGAGGGTGGAAGTCGAGTGTCGTAGCAGAAAGTTACGTTGATACATCTTTAAAAAACAAAATTAATGTGTCACAAACGTTTCGCCCCCATACTGAAGTTCACTCACCTGGAAGCTCCAGAGGGCCAAACCCGAGACCAGATCTACATCTAGAGCTGAATTACAGAAACAACGAAACCATTACCGTTGATAATAGGAATGTGCCAACCATAAACATTCAAGCACAAAACACAGCAAATGTGACAGTAAATATAAATAATTGCCAATGTAATAGAAATAATTAGGATTTATATTTTTTCTTGTAATATTAATAATTATAATTGTACCTTCGTGTTAATCATGTTTGTTTTACTATCAGCTGACTTTGAGGTCAGCTGTTTCCGACACTTGAGTCGTTGAGGTTAATTTGTCGATCGAACTCTTAAAAATTAAATATACCTAAATTCATTAAAGTACAGTTTGCTATTATGAATAAGCCATAATTAACGCCTACTGCAAAACGTTAATAGGCTTATCACTAAAGCAAATTAAAAAAAGTATATTAAAACATCAACTGCATTTTTTACTCGTAACGTAGCAGAAAACAGGCAGATGAAATAAAGATTAGCTCAGAGATAACGTTTGCTTTAAGGTGTTGGTTCAAGCTGTCAACTCAGTGTCAAACCATAGATAATAATAGTGTCAACTATTTTTTTTGTACTTAATTTTTTTGAATATAGAGAGTCTTTCACATACCTATTCATTTAGACCAACAAAAGTAATACAAGTGCACACCCTATGCGCGAAGTTTTGTTATTTTTTATTAAATCATTACCATTGCCCTACAATTAAACAGGTAATATGCTATCTTATAGCGAAACAAAACAAGCGTCATTCCCTTAGAATTTAAAAAAAAATTGCATTTTCTTGCGAACACGCCGTTACACAAAATCTAAATTTCTAACTATTCAAATGTTGCTCTTCATCTAGTCTAATGTCGCTGCTAAATTTATTAAATTTAGAAATAACAGTCTCTATGATTTTTTTAAAGAAATGCCTATTCATGGAAGACTTTTTAGAAAAACTACTATAAGTTGCCAACACTGACAGGAAATCAAAAAATAATTAGATGCCTATCTAGAGGTTAAAAAACTACGCCAGAACACCTTGCAAGATAAAGGGTGTTTCGTTAAACAAAACTGTGCCCTTGCTAGACGTAACTACCGAGTTACAAATGTAGACTATTAAATTTGCTCAAATATCACAACAGGTTGAATAGTGTGGGATATTTTGAACTTTCCGTAACAAACAACGGTTGCGAAATGTTTTGTTTCTGCAACGGTCGTCTAAAAAGAGTATTTATAATTCAAAAGCGGATTATCCTCCTCATCTTAAACCAGGACTACCGACAAACTTGGAGACAGTCTTTTAGACAACATAATATTTTAACATTTTATTGCATATACATTTACAAAATACTTAGCTATATACCTGCTAATGCACACAATATAAAGATTGTAAACCTTATATTACTTATAACTCAGTATCTATAAAAAATCCCCTATTTATGCTGGTTCAAAACTATATAATATGCCTTACCAACTGAAATGATACTTTTACCATTTAAAATTAATTTAAAAAATATTTTAATATCAAATGCTTTTTATACTCTAGATGAATTCTTGCAATTTTGTAAATCTTAACAATTATTAGTTCTCTATCTAATATTTATTTATTGACGGCGCTTATGTATAGCCATTTATACTTACAGCTAATAAATATTATTATTATTGTTATTATTATACAAAAATAAAGATGATACATTACTTGCTAATTACATACCAATATCTATACATTGCCAAAGTAATAGAAAAAATAGTCACACACCAAATTACTAAATATCTGCATAATTATAAATTGTTAATGGTTAGGCAGTATGGATTCCGATCGGGACTGTGTACCCATTACGCTGTAGACGCAGTTGTCTCAAATATGTACTCTTCACTAGATAATCATATGAAACCAATATCTATATCCTTGGAGGCGTTCGACACGGTGTGACATGAACTGCTGTACAGCACATCCCAGAAGGTACAGTCCTCGGACTAATGCTGTTGCTTGTCTTTCTTAATGATCTGGCTTCTCTTGAACAGCAAATTCATGGTAAATGTTATTTATGTGCTGATGATACATCACTCCTCTTCTCCTCTCCCAACTGGTCTCAAACGATCAATATAGCAGAAAAAAATTCAAATTGTTATTGTCTCTCAGGATAATATATTCTGTTTGTACAATATTTACTCTGTCCAACCTCTATAAATTAAGAGTTTTGATCCAAGTACGAAAGATGCAGAATCAGCTCAAAACGATCGACCATGGACAGGGAAGGACCAGAGAAAAAAGGACGGGGGATCTGGTAATGCCAAAGAGAAACACTACACACGGCATGGGTCACTGCTTATACTCTGGCCATAAAATGTTCAATGAGTTGCCTCCCTGGCCCGATCAGTATCATCCATTCTCTTATTTAAGAGGAAATTAGAAAAATATCTCTTTTAATGTAACCCGTACACTCCAATTATGTAAAGAAGTTTTGTTATTTTGTGACAATTCATAGAATGTATGAGAAAAAAATAGTTCATAAAAATAGTTATTACTGTATGTACAATGACTTAATTTTATGGTTTCAGTTAAAAGTTCTCTCCACGCCCAAGCTGTGGATATTGCGGAGTAAGGGCTGGGTAGGTTTCTTCATTAAAACGTGACATAAACATAACTTAAAAATAGACAGAAATGAATAAGGCAATTCAACACTTTTGCCAAAATGGCTTCTGTGAGACAAACAAACTATTGTTTTCATTCGAACGTGTGTAATCTTTGTTAATTTTTTGTACTTATAGTGGCTGTCTTAATTAAGTTAGTTATAGAATTTGTGAAAGAGTATTTTAAATCAATTTATGTTTAAAATTAGAAATAACAGGGTTTCTAAGAAACTTAACACTGTCACGATTCCCTCTACTGCCACAGTTTACTACACAATCAAATGCTGGCATTATGGTACATACAAATCAATTAAATCATGATTTAAAAAAGACCATTTCAAAGAAAGCTGCTGGGTTTGATGGAATACATCCAGAATTTCTGAAAAATTTGGGAAATTATTCTTTGAAGTGGCTACTTATGTTATCTATAATACAGGTTACCAACAGATTTAAAGAAATGTAAGGTCGTGGCAATTTTAAAGAAAAACAAATGTCCTACAAACCCAACTTCTTAGCGTCCAATAAGTTTGTTAAGTGTAATTTATAAGGTTTTGGAAAGATTGATTTTTCAAAGAATTAATCCGTTAATAGAAGAGAAATTACCAATTGAACAAGCAGGATTTCGATCCGGTAGAAGTTGTTGTGATGAAATATTGGCATTAACAACACCTATCGCAGCTGGATTTCAGAAAGAAATTAAAACTGGAGTTGCCTTTATAGATTTAACTGCTGCATACGATACCGTGTGGAAAGAAGGTTTACTTTTTAAATTGTTTAACGTCATTCCTTGTTCCAAAATTATTTCTTTTATTGACAATATGTTGTGTAATCGGAAGTTTAGAGTTTTTGTAGGAGATAAAAGCAGTAAAGATTTTTAAATAGTGGTCTTCCACAGGGATCGGTTCTTGCACCTATTCTTTTTAATGTATACATTTCTGATCTTCCTTCATTACAAAGTCAAAAATTCGTCTACGCCGATGATATGGCAATTTCAATTCAACATTCAATTTTTTTCGAAATTGAAAATAAACTATCTGATGATTTGCGTATTATGGAAAATTATTTCAAAAATGGCGATTATGCCCCAATCTTAAAAAGACAGAGGTTTCTTGTTTTCATTTAAGTAATAGAGAAAAAAGTAAAAAACTTAATGTTATCTTTAATAATACAAAGTTAAACCATAATTTTAACCCAGTTTATCTGGGAGTAACTTTATATACGTTTTTAATTTACAAAGATCATTTAGAAAAAGTCAAACAAAAAATGAAAACAAGAAATAATGTCATTCAAAAATTAGCTGGAACAACTTAGGGGGCGGATGCAGAGACACTTCGTACAGCTGCATTGGCATTGGTTTATTCTACAGCAGAATATTGTGCTCCTGTTTGGTTGAATAGTTATCATATAAAAAAAATAGATGCCCAGTTGAATTGCACTATGCGTATAATTAGTAGAACCATTAAATCTACTCCTCTCGATTGGCTTCCTGTTCTTTGTAATATTACTCCATCGAACATTCAACAAAAAGCTGCGTTACGAGAATGGGATAAATGACAATTTAACAAAAAGTTGCCATTTTGGAATGGCATTGACAACCCTCCTACTAAAAGACTTAAATCTCGAAGTCCTATATGGTTGCAAGACTACTTAAGTACGGCTTTTTCTGAAGTTGCAGAGTGGAAAACATTATGGTCTGGAGTTGATGTTTTCAATAAACATCTCATTGATGATCCAACAATAAAAGTCCCGGGCTTTGATCAAAAGAGAAATTTTGTCAAAAATAAATCGCATAAGAACAGGCCATTCAAAATGCAACTCTATGTTGTTCAAATGGGGTGCCATTTCTAATCCAAATTGTGACTGTGGAAACAAACCAGAGACCGTTACACATTATGTAGAGGATTGTCAATTAACGAAGTTTAAAGGAGGGTTTCCAAACATTCATAATTTAACGGATGAAGCAATATTATGTTTCGTATTCTTGTTTTGATTATCTGTTTTTCCATTACTTTGTTTTGCTATTTCTTAAACCTACTATTTTTTTGTCATTGTCGTGACTGGCGCTTGGACCGGTCCATTATATGTCGTCATGCAATGTCTGTGCTGTTATATTTTATGTTTTTATTTACCTTCCATAATGTTTACACACTTAATTAATATTATTACATGTGAACACTAGGGTGGGTAAGGGTTGGCATGTTTAGGTTTTAGTGGTTTTCCTAAACCTTGAAGTAAATGCTTTGCCAAGACGAACCAATCCACTATTGCACACGGTTTCGTCACCACACTATACAGGTTTATACTGATCTTCTAGGGCACCATACATAACACTTACTTCACAATACAATATTTGTGTAATGTACCGTACGAATAAATAAATAAATAAATTAAACGTATAAACTATATTAAAGTCCTATAATTCAATGACAAAATCCATCTAATTATACATAAGTTTGCCCTACAGTAGCCATTTTTAAAGGTCTTTGACAGCTATTTGGCAGCTTTATACCTACTTTCTAGATCGAATTCTAACCTAAACTTTGTACGAAATTACCAAATGTGAAAGAAAATGCCAGTTTGCAATACAGTACTTCACGCTATATTCACGAAAAAGGTTGTGACGTCAAGCCAATGAAGGAGTGTTCTGGGTATTTGAATAAATGCCGATACTGTTTTCCTACATTACAAGTAATTACATTTTCTTTGAAATTTGTTTATTAATTTTAAGACTATTTTGAACATTATCACAATATTTCAACACTTTTTTATTTTTTTGCAAACATTTCTATTTGTCTGAATAAGTGAATTCCAAAGAGGACATAAGTACCTACATTGATTTAATGAGTAGCAGTAATACTAAAAAAATATTCAAGAAATAAAGTAGAAGAATTAACATAAAAAAACTAAATTCTTATTCTATTACCGAATTTTTAATGTTTTGCATTAAAAACTTTACTTAGAAGTTCATCATCATAAACGATGTTATTTTCAAATCTACACATACCTTCATAAGTAATGAAATGCTTGTATAGTACGTAAGCTCCATTTCAATCTTTAATAAAGGGATATGTATTCTGATATACCTTGTAATGTGGTAAATTTACATAGAAACGTAAATATTTGCACCTTCATGTTCATGGCAACATGTGTCATTGTGGTAAACGACACTATTCATAGCTATACATTTATTTACAAAGCTTTCAAAAAAATAAATTTACAGAAGAGTAACCTACGTTATTTTGTATTTATTATATAATTACATTTTAATTTAGACAAAAATTGAAAAATAAAACAGTTTTATTTGTAATAAAGTGTTCAGTATTTATACAAAATAAACTGACTTCATACATATTTACGAAAATTACATAAAACCCAAGTCTCTTGTATTTCAAACTAAAATTATATTTCCTTCCTTGAAAATAAGACGCAAGTAAGAACAAATGAAATTGATATTTTTACTATGTTTGGTTCTCGTTCAATCAGAAGATTGTAATAGGGAGTTTTAACATGAATATTTAGGTTAAATTATGGTAACACATATCGTAACTAGCTGCTTAAAATCCTTAATACAGAAACACACCTATTGAAAAAACATTAACTTATAACAAAATTAAATTTTTTAAATATGTTTTTTTTAATTTAAAAAAGTTCTAACGCAATTAAAATTAGAAATTTTAAACTTTCTAAATTAAAAAAGCGATAAATCTAATGTACATCAGTTATTCCATTATCTTCAACAAAGTTACACAATTAATTCATTTTTTATTTACGTAAAATAAGAGCAACGCAAGAAACAAAAAGTGTAAAAATGTATATTAAAAAATAATTAATTGCATATTGTATCTTTTGATTTAATTTTTTTATGTAGACAAACTTTAAGTTCGTATTAAAAAATTTTTCACATAAATAAATTCAATTTTATTTAATTTATCTTAGGCTACAGCATCTCATTGTTAATGTATTTTAGGGTAAATTTATCACTACATATTATTTAAATGGATTACTAATTTTGTATTATTGACTTACTTTTACAGTAAAAATAATTTAGTGTTATTGCTAAAAGAGCTCTATTCATAGCTTACTTTCAGTTCAGTTATAGAAAAGAATAACTACGATTAAAAAAACAACACTTCAATTTTGCAGATTGACGTTCGGCCATTTTGAAAGTTCAAATTCAGTGGCGTCTTCAATCTTACGATAAATATGTGATGGTCTCTTTATAAATAGGTAGTTTCAAACTACTAAGAAACGAAAAAATAAGGGAAACGTTAGAAATAGAATCATTAATGACTTCATAGATAAACATCAACTACAACGGTTCGGACATTTAAACATAATGGAAAATAACAGACAAACCAAAATAAACATTAATAAGAGTAGAAGAAGACTTAAGAAACATAAAACAATGTGATAGCAGATATTCTGAAGAAGAGAAATCGGAACTGGCAAGAAGCTACAGCATTAACACAAACCAAAAAGCAGTGGTCCGATTTTGTACATAATTTTAAAACATAAAAACTTAACTGAATTACCAACCAGGTTTATGTATAATATTGTAAAATTTAAATTAATTATTTAGTGCCAAGAATTTTGTTATGGATACAGTATTTATTATTAGTAACAAAAATAATAGAAAAGATGTAAATACCCTACACCGAATAGTAAATGGGCATAGATTATACCCACACAACCAAAGTTAACTTTGTTAGTCTAAAACGTAACCTAGTTGTAACTGCAAAATATGACTTATAGCGGTCGTTTTATAGTTAACCTATTAATCAACCAATGTGGTTACCTGATTCATATCTCCTTCACGCACACCTAGCAGTTAGAAAAATAGTAACTTAAAAAATCAGTTTATTGTAAACTGAACTGGTGGTTAACTTTTAGTTATTATGTAGAATCGTTTTTTGATTATGTATACTTAAAACAACCGATGAGGTTGAAACCTGCTTTGGTATCCAAGAAACAACATTACAATGTTAACTCATAGTTGACAAAAAAAAGTAGTACTTAAATAACCCTTACAGTTTCCAAAATAGCACCCAACAATGTAATACAAAAGTACAACCGTTTTAATTATCTTTTACTTGTTACTTTATAATTACCTTTTGACTACTTACATTAAAAACAACTTATTTTGTTAATATTTGAATAGGTGTAGGTACTCAATAACTATACAAAAACTACCCTTATAATTTTACCGTAATGTAAATTTATATCAATTTAGTGTGTATTTCCAAGAACTTTGCAAGCATTGTTAAGAAAACATTCTAGGCGTAGTATATCTACTTACTATAGTTTTTAAAATTAATTTAAAAAAAATTAGTTTCTCAAAATGATAAATGTGCTAATAAAAGAATAAACGTAACAAACGTTTATTTCCTGGGTTCATTCTTTTCAAAGTTTGAAAAAATACGCTATGCAATCAAGTACAGAATATGCAACATCTATTAAAGGAGAAAATTCCAAAAAATGATTTTAGCAATACAAATATTTTAAATTCACTAATACCATTTACTATTTATTCAATGATAATAGGATACACGTTTACATACAGTAACATGGGGTTCAACAGGTGCTGGTGCAATTCACCTAGTTTCTTAGAAATTTGTTGTTTTTTTTTTGGTTGTACCCTTTATTGCAAAAAGAAACGCAGGTATACGACTTGTTGGAAAATGTGCTTTCGCTTCAGGTTCTAATTTATTGTCCGTTTTTGAATTATGGCGTATTAACTCTAAAAATGAAACAATAGGGACAAAACTTGACCGAAAGTCATCTAATATTAAAAATTAATTATAAAGATAAGCGTGAATGAATTAGAAATCTGAAAGAAAACGGTAAATAACTCTTATTTATGTTTACTTAGGTATATGTACACTCATGAAATTTAAAACTTGGACACCACAATTTCTGTAAACAAAAGTTTGCACATTGTGAAGCGGGCTTAAGGGTATCATTTACAATTCTAACAGCAGGTAGTCTCAGCAGGGGTTATCTTATAGAAGGACTGTAGAATGAATCATTACACTAAGCACGTTTTAGAAAATAGGTAATTTACGTTGCTTACTTAATTTTTTCTTTAAAGAATATATTTGAAGGTATCGCTAATTAAACACCATAGCTCGATTAATTATCGAATCAAAATTTTGTTTAGGAAATGTTTACAAAATAAAATTAGAAATAATTTTGATTTAAAAACGTCTACAAGCAATAACTTTTAAATTAAATCAAAAAACTAAACATGGTTATTTGGGTTGACTGATTATTACTTATTTTTAAATAAATCTAACCTACTAATTATTGTAAGTTATTAAAAAAATCATTAAACTCTCTATTCATAATATTTAGTCCTTACAAAATGTATATTTTATGACGTTTCATTTTTTCTGTAGTTAATATAAAAAGTGAAAATAAAAACTAAGGCAATTCTTATTGTCAACGTATATATTTAGTTTTTTGACAAGAATTTATTACATAATTATAATTAAGATACCAAGTTATAGTTTAAAATTAAATGAAAACGTTTTTTTTAAATAAAGGTATTACTATATAAATAAATATAAGAAATCAATAATGGGTGTGACCTCCATTATTATTGATACATTCTTGGAGGCGTCTGCTCATTGACGCTATCAAGGTATCAATATAATTAATATTAATCGTTTCCCATGCGGTATCAATGGCTGCAATTAGTGCATTACGGTTTACGAGAAAATAATTTGCTGTTACCTTGGCCAGCAAAAACCCAGATTTTAACATTATCGAAAATGTTTGGGCTCGAATACTTGCTGTTATCCAAAGACAACAAGGGCCATATTTTATACCAGTAAACCGTAATGCACTAATTGCAGCCATTATCCAATCAGTAAGGGTGGCTACACACTGCTAAAGCAAACACGATTAACTGAGGTTTTGAGTGATTTTATGAGAAGATGTTTTTTCAACGCTTAGGTATTTTTACATGTTTTAATTAGTGTGTGAAAACCAAAATCAAAACTTTTCAAAAACGGAGAGTCCTACAACAAAACAATTGAAGAATATGTTGCCGACTACAAACAATTAAAAATCAATATGCACCACTAAGTGGACATTTGACGGTTTTTCAGAAAGAATTTATACCTGCATACATGTTTTGTAGTGGTTACTTTCATAGTGGGGGTTAAAATTTTAAATGCTTTGAAGTAAAATAAGCAATAAGCGCATTAACACCCTTTACTTTCTCTACTATAGTTGCGTTTCGGATTTTACTCAGTCAAAATATATGTGTATTATAGTGTACGGATTTTATTTTATGTAAATCAACTAGTTTAGAGATTTAATGGTTTTCTTTCTCTTATTATTTAGGGCTGTTTGTGACTTGGAAGGAGAAACATAAAACACAAAGGTAAAGTATATACTTTCTATATTTAAACATTTCCTCGTTTATATGTTTGATGCAGATGAGTCGACGTTTCTTTATTGTCAATTTTATTGAAGAAAACACAGTTTTAGCTATTACCGAAAATTGGTTATGTGGTATAGATCACTGCTGTTGGCCGAAGTCGATTATTGGTCCCTTGATTAAGCAAAGAGCTGTTCCTTAACAAAACTGGGACCAATTTAAAGTGAAACCGTTTAAGTACCGTTATGGTAGAATAAAATATTATGGTAATATTTATTCTTGTTTATGTTATTACCAATTAATAAGGTTTTATTTAAATTTTTAAAGAGTCGCTGGGCTTAGCAGAACAGAAGGTGTCCAAAGCTGAAGCAATTTCCGACTTAAGCACCGATGAAGAGTGTACCGCGTACTACGAGGACACTTACAGTCACGGTCTCCCAGACATAATGTCATTTTCTGTAAATGCCGTTGGGCCAGATAATAATTTGCCAGAAACAGGTAATAGAATAAAATTATCTTTCATCAATTTTATTCTGAACAATTACAGAGGAAGTAATATAACTTTGACTCCAATTGGGGAAATTGACACTCCATCAGGGAATATCCTTCAAAAGGAAAAGGAAAAAATAAAATACTATTAGATAAGCATAAATTATAAATTATGTAATATTAATGGAAAATGTAATATTAATAAACACATTTTGAGAATTTTTACTCGTTAACTTACTTGTTAACTTACTTGTTAAGTTACTTTTAAACTATTATTTGAAGCCGACTAGAATTTATTCTGCAAAATTGACATAAACGCATCCTTTAAAGCTAAACTTCAGTGGTCAACTAACAAACAATTAAAATTAACCTAATAAGTCGGCATCTAGTTATTTTGTAAAATTCATAATAAGTTAACCTTTAAACTAGTTTTAGAAGCTGACTAGAATTTATTCTGTAAAATTGACACTGAAGCATCTTTTAAAGCTAAACTTCAGCGATCAACTAAGAAACAATTTTAAATTAATCTGATAAGTCGACATCTAGTTATTTTGTAAAATTGAGAATAAGTTAACTTTAAGCTATTCTGTTAAATTCACTTTTAGTTATCCAATAAAATTGTTCTAAAGGTATTCTGTAAAGTTGGTATAAAGCTATTCTTACAAAGTGACTTTAAGTTAACACGGGAAGATAAGTTTAGGATGCTATTAATATTCGTCTTTTTCCTGATTTCATGGTCAATTTTTAACTCACATTTTGGATACCGTTTTTGTGACATAGTTGCTTTATAGGGTACTTTTTGGTTAAGTAATGGTGACTTCATAAATTTTGAAGTTTATCTCATGTTTAACTTTTAGTTAACTTTGGTTGTGTGGGTATATATATATATATATATACATATTACATACCTGTCGGCAAAAGTTGCTTACATTTACGTACGTGAACGCTTTCACGACTGGACACTAGGTGTCGAAAAAGTTATCGTTTAAATATTATGATCCCCCAGTAAGGCATATAGTTGACAGCGCGCGTTTGTACAATAGTGAACTTACACTCGAGTTCTCTCACTCCTGAAGAGTCCCAAAAGGACGAAACAGCTGTCGGGTGATTCTAAGTGTTTGTTTGCTATTGTACAACCACTTGCGTACTTTATTGCAAGCGATTCAAAATTTTTATACTTGCCAACTGTTATGTTGGCTATAATTATTGAAGGATCGACTATGCAACTGCTTTACATACCTGTCGGCAAAAGTTGCTTACATTTACGTACGTGAACGCCTTCACGAGTCTACACTAGATGTCGAAAAAGTTATCGTTTAAATATTATGATCCCTCCAGTAAGGCATATAGTCGACAGCGCGCGTTTGTACAATAGTGAACTTACACTCGAGTTCTCTCACTCCCGATGAGTCCCAAAAGAACGAAACAGCTGTCAGGTGATTCTAAGCGTTTGTTTGCTATTGTACAACCACTTGCGTACTTCGACTATGTAACTGCTCATGAGTCTACACTAGATGTCGAAAAAGTTATCGTTTAAAATATATATATATATATATATATATATATTTATTATATAAATCTCCCTATCATTAGAGCGCTCATACAGGAATAAGTTTTTAAGCGTCATCAGCTAAAAAAGGTATTTACAGTGCGTTTGCATCTGAATATTGTGCTAATATCCGATAGGTACCGCCAGGTGAATGAAACTTAAACTTCAAAATCAGTAAAAACAATCTTCAATAGTATACATAACCGTCTTAAAGCGTCAATACAACATGCTACCATAAAAGCGTCACTAATATACACTGTCGACTGTAGAGCGTCATTCAAATAAACACTCTTGTAACGTAAAATCATTAAAGCGTCGGTAGTGTTGCCAGATTTTTATGTAGTATACATTTTTTACGAACGCACACTATTTTGCGTTTACAGAGCCCTCAGTAATTTTCCTCATTTGTATTGCAGAGAAGAATTGTAGTACATGATTCTTTAACGTGGTCTTTTTAACGATTTCATAATATTCAGCCTACGTTGTCAAATACAAAAGCAGACAGTTAGAACTATTCCTGAGCCTATTCTACATTGTAATATTACCATACTGACATATCAAAAACATGTCAACAAAAAAACGAAATGATAATATCAGGATATTTTAAGACAAACAGACCCAAAAAAAATTTTGTCTCACTCTAATTGTATACCCGATGTAGACATTGCGTTATTATTTGCGTACTTTAGCTTCACCACAATTCATATATTTTATCAATGTAAAAACATTGGCAAAAGATTCGCACTGGTGACAGATTTATGGAATTGTAATGTTTGAACTTTTCTTTAACAATTCAATTGCTATAAAATTCGTTTAATCGACAACAGTTATGCATTAACCCAGAAGGTGTTAAGACATTCAGATATGCACTACTATACAGTCGATGGATGGGAACGTGTTGGTGAAAATGAAACAATTACAAGTATGCTCAGAGTTATTAAGATATTACTTGGTGTTACAACACTTTCTAAAGTCAGATTTGGTAGCGATTGAAGAAACCGTCATCAGGATGGACAATAATGGGAAGGTTTTGACATCTAATATAAATATGAATTATTCCACGAATTTACTCATATTTCTAAAAGACACTATTTTTTGGGACATGTGGTTTTTTGATGTCATTAAAATCCAGGAAAGAAGGCACTAAGTGCATCTTCTGTGAATCAAAGAACATTCTTCACTATCGAAAAATTGTGAAGTTGCAAACAAAAATTAGAATTAACTACCAATGACAATTGGGATGTCAGGCAGGGGAAAAAATATCCACTAAAAACGTACAATTTTAATGTTGTCATAGTGTTACTGTCGAATATCAGATTCTGATTGATTTTAACACGTGGTGTAAAATTTCCTTTATAACACCTTTTTAAAGCCGGCTTTGGATAATTTTAGCAGATAATAGAATAGGTCAAGTACATGTCTCAGCGACATAGAGCCGTACAACAAAAGTTAGAGAAGTACATATTTTATGCGCCAAAATTTAAAAAGAACAAGAGTGTCCTTAAATAATTGCCTAGAACTTTGCCCATTTTAACAGAATTTATTCTTTCAATACATATGCGAATTAGGTTGCACAAATTTGGGTCTTTTTTCGACATTAAGAAAGCTTAGCCCTGATAAGAAAGCTTATCCCTGATAAGCTTTCTGATTTTTGTGAGTAGAAAAGAATAATAAAGAAGAAAATTACAGACGGAAATGTTTGGTGTTTAGGATGAATTGTAGTCTTTTTTTTCTTGGGTGCTTATTGAACATCACCTCGAGTTAAGTTGAGTTGAAATAAATGTCTATTTTAACATGAAACAATAACAAAATTATTAAAGAGTCTTTACGTGGATAACTGGGTACAACCTTAAATAATGAAGATACATTGTTTAAGTTTAAGTGTTCTTGAGTCAGTCTTGGGAAAAGTTTTGCCAGAATCTTTGACATTTAAAATTTATAAACGTTATTTAGGATTGTGAATGTCTCAGACATACGTATCTAATAAACTTTCAGAAGTTGTGCTTCCTATGCACTAGGTTTTTGTTAGAAACGATGGAATGTGGGTTTCTGATTGTGACGTTGTTGACCGATCTTCTTTCACCCGAAGAGTGGCGTAGAAACAAATGTTAAGAGTCCTATTAACCACGTGACAAATTTCAAACTCGTTTACTTTCCTCTTACGTCTTCGCGAAATATATATGTCTACAAACGTGTGTGTAGTTGAATATGGCAACGTCGTAACGTTCAGCACTTCTCAAAGCTGATAAGAGCGCTCGCATTTTGTTTATTTTCCTTCTTATTTAGTCGAATCAGGTTTCTGTAAATATTGGCAGCTTTAATTTTTTGTTCATTGATGTATTTCGACTTTGAAAACATAAAAATCGAGAACGTAATAATAATAATAATAATTTATTCCAATTATTTACATACTAAAAGCAACAATAATGAAATATAAAAAGGAATTAATCCTGTTCTAAAAGCATAGCTTGTGTTACGTATTGAAATTCAAAGAAGTACAATTTTTTTTATTTTCTGAGAACAATCAAGTGGTTATCAAAATTATTTTTGCGTACGACAAAAAAATTCGAACATTTGCTGCGCCCCCATAAATCGCTATTTTTATGTTATAATTTAGATTAGATCAGAACTTTTTTTTGCTCAGTTATTACATTGATATATGTAATAAATGGTGTAATATATATTCTAACATTTGCAAACGCGAATTGTTTACTGTTTTCACTTGTAATCACAACGATCTTGTCACTAGAATGTAACATCACATTTTTACGAGAAAACTACCTACGGATGATTCATATAATTCAAACAAACAACACCACACACAAAAAAACTCTGTAACAAAATACTCACTACCTAAACACAGACCGCAAATAAATAAACAAAGCACGCAACGACTGTAGCTTTAGTTTCTTATTTTCATTACAACGTTGCAACATTTATTGTCACCATACAGATGTCGCCTCTGAACAAACGATAAATATTTAAAACGCTATTACATTTTACTATAAAAGTATAAATAATTGAAATACATTTTGTCGATAATATAGCACATAGTGCTTAGAAAAATGTAGGAAAGAGTATTTTATGCCCCTAATCATTTCATTCAACAAAAAAAAATTCAATTCTTGTAATTTTTGTTTTTAGACTTTCCTACATTCTTCACAATAATCACTATCGGCTTGTGAAAACAAAATGTTTTTCTCTTGTGTATTAAGTGTATAATTCCAAATTGCGTATTTCACCAATATGGCGCCGCTTTATAAGCCTCTTATGAAAAGGGTTTGGAGTCCGTTTCCGTGTCGAATATTTAGGTCAACTAAGATTAACTTATTATAGTCTAGTCGAGAAGTAAGTTTTCTGCGAAAAGTAGTTCTGATAGTCGTAAAATATGAACGATAGGTCATTCGATTCAAAATGCCATTCTGAGAAAAGCGTTTTTAAGATTTTTTCTGCCGACGAAAATTGCAATATTGTGATTAACAAAAACTGAAAAAAAATAAGCCGCTCAGCATCGTGGCAATAACTTAAAAACTATAAGAGATAGCTGAAATCTCAAAAAGATTCTGAAAGAGCAGGAAATTTCCTATAAGCTCCTCGAAACTGTAGCTCCATTATTTATAATTTTAATTTAACGCTGAAAATAAGGTTCTGCGCGACCTTTTCAGCATACGCGCGTCGCTTCTAAATAAAGTACAGCACATGTAACAATTTTTTTATAGTATTAAATATTAGTTATGCAATTGTTAATTAACTAATTTTTATCGGACTTTCGTTTCTATTAAAAACCCGATAAATGTTTAAATAATTGCTCTATAAATTTTTTGCTTCTTTTAGCACTTCTTTTTACAGGGTGTCTGAAAATTATGAGCAAAAAACTCAAGGGATGATTCTACTTGAAAAATTAATGCCACAAGTTCCTATAACATTTTTCTGAAAAATCCAAATAACGAAGTTACACGGCCTCAAAGTTTTGATTTTGTAAATCAAGCTTTTCTAATAAAATTTTTTCTCGTGTACCGATTCTTTTCAAATTTGGCACACCAATAATGTTCGTTTGTATTTTTATTTCCAATTTGACGTAAATTCCCCAAATATAAAGGGCTTAAACTCATATTGTTGGAAATACATACTATTTAATGAGATAATCTGTTTTAATAAATAACTACAATTGACAACAGTTTAATACATACAAATTTAATACAAATTTGAAGAGAATCGGTACACGAGAAAAAAATTTATTAGAAAAGCTTGATTTAAGAAATCAAGGTATGAAACCGTGTAACTCGGTTATTTTGGATTTTTCAGAAAAATGTTATAGGAACTTGTGGCATTAATTCTTCAAGTAGAATCACTCCCGAGTTTTTGCTCATAATTTCCGGACACCCTGTATATAATAAACGATGTTACATGATACACATTTTTAAAAGTTTTTTATTTGGTTAATTATGATTTTTTAAAGTTAAGAAACGCCATAAAAAATAGTAAACAAACTTTTTGAACACTTTGTTATACATTGTAGTTGTTTCAAATTTTTTGTACTTTCAAAAAAATATAATGAAATTTCATATTTGTTTATAATAATTTGTTAACGTAATAAACAATTAAATTGTTGATAAAAAATAATTACGTTAAAAACAGTCAATTACAATTAAAAAATAATTTCTTAACTATTTATTTATATGCCCAAAAAATAAAAAAAAAACGATTATAAACAATTAGAAAATTTTTTGGCTGTTTGTTTTCACCATTTCAAAGTACTAAAAATAATACAAATAACAACTATTCTATTTCCATTTTCCATAAATAAAATTATTAATAATATTCGTACGAAGAATGTTACAAACCTCTGCTTTCGCAAGCATGGTCAGCTAGCAAAGCAATGAATCACGTAACAGCGAACCTATTGTTAAACAGTCTTTACAGTATTTTTCGAATTTTAAGTTAAATTGATTTATTTTTTAAATTCAATTAAATTTTGATTAATCATGCACGTATATAGTTTTTTAGGTAGATTCGAATTCCAGAAAGAAAAATACATAATCCTATTTGAAACTCCTCCTCCTCAAAATTGAGAAGGGGGTGAATTCTAAAAAAATATAATTAAATAGGTCCTCGCATCTCTATTACTCTTACCAAATTTCATGAAAGTATATTAAACCGTTTACAAGATGTTGCCTTGTAATACTTTAAAAACTCACCCCGTATAGTACAACTTTTAATTTTTTCTACAATTATTTATTCCACTTTCTGTAACTAAATTATTTGTCTAAAATCTTCGGGAAAGAGAGTTTTTTGAAAAAATGGATAGAGTGGCAATTAAAGTCCACTGAGTCCAGTGATTGTCAATTTCTTCATTGAGAATTTTGAGAAAAAACCCATCGAGACCGCGGAATACAAACCAATGATATAGTTCCGCACGTTGATGTTTGGAAACACGGCATAGAAAAGCTTAACCAGTTTCATTTACACTTGAACAGTCAACACTCCAGTATCCAGTTCACTATGGAGACAGAACATGAACAACAACTGGCCTTCTTGAATGTGTTGATGAACAAACGGGGAAACAAACTAAGTCACACAGTGTACAGGTACCTGCATGCCTTATTCAACCACTACCCAAGCCAAAAGTACACAATAATCAAGACCCTGACTGAATGAGTTCGAAGGAATCTTCAAGCGGAACACAATTACTTAAAAACTGCCTTTAAGGCTAACGGGTACATTAGGAAGGAGATCAAAAAATCAAAGGGGTCCAAAAGATTAAGAACACCGAAATCAGAGAGTCAATTTACTACCACCCACGAATGTCTACCATACAAATCCAACGTGATCGACCATATAGAAAAAATTCTAAAGAAGAACGACATCAAAACTATCTTTAAATCAACCAAGAAGATTCAGCAGACTATCAAATCAACAAAAGACAAAAGAGACTTTTTTTTAGCAACAGGAGTTTACCGAATAATTTGCTATTGTGTAAAAGTTTACATAGGAACTATCAAGAGATCGATGGAAACTAATCTTAATGAACATCGAGCGAACTGTCGTTTGGGTCACACCGACAAATTAGCGTTAGCTTTTAAATCCAAATGTAGACTACACTAGTTCAAAAACACGTCGCGAAAGCCAAAACCAGTTTGTAAATTTTAACGAACATTGTTTAACATAAAAGTTTCCAATGTCTACCACAATTGTTAATAAAAACTTTTTAAAGGGCGTAATTATTAAAGTTAATAAAAAAAAATGACATATTCGAATGTAACAGACAACACTCAATGCAAAGGTTTCCAATCTCCAACGCTATTATTGGAGTTCAAAAGTATTAGTATATTATCTAACACGAAGGAAAAGTGACACTCTAAATAGCATCTGTTCTAAGTGGGCTTGCAATAAATGGGAAGCCATGAAAAGTAACTTTTCCTCTAAAGTATGGTATTCGTCCTTGAAATATCAGAAAAACAATGCAAAAATATCGAATGTTCGATTTAATTTATTTTTACTCCACATCTTATGTAATAAGATGGGGAGTTAGCGACGGTTTCAAACCAAAATTTTTACATCCCTTTTTTTTACTTTTTCCGACGAATTAGAGTTAGTACGTTATAATAAAGCAAAAAATTATGTCCGGAGGCCGGCCGGCCGCCCGTCTGTGTATAAACAAGAAAAACACCATTTTAATTAATAAATAATTTAAGATAAAATTGTAAATCAAATTTTATCAACATCAGTTTATAAAAAGTTTGTTGTTCCTGCCACTACTACTACAGTTAATTTGAAACTTCACATTAGACGAAGTTACTCATCAGAAGATGTTAAATATGATTTAAAGATTAAATTGAACAGACAATGAAGTCTTAAACGCGATATAATATAAGTTGTAATAAAAGTATACTAAAGACTGTTGCCAAATTGTGCTGACGCTCTAAACGCGAAAATTTATTAGGGAAACAAAGTTATACTCAATATACACAAACGCGGGCAGCGCTCATAGCGGTCAACCCGGTGTACTGTAAATATACGAGTAGAGTATAACTTTTGATAAAAAGTCATCATTGAAGCGCTCAACGAAAAGTTACCAAAAGTGTGCTTGCATCATAAACACCCTACAAAACAAATTTCAATGGAAGTGCATGGAGCGTCAGTATACTGGCGCTCTATTTATATATAAAGCTGAAATGTAAAAAACAGCAAAAAAAGCCTACGAAAAAAGAAAGCCGGCGGACGATATCCATAAAAATATACATCACTGTAAAATAATCAAACTATAGGTAATAGCGAAGATTAATAAATATATTAAAAAATAGTCGTAAGGTAATCGACTGAAGTAGCTGATGTGTTTTTGAGATAAAAAAGTGTTAGGCTTCCCTAAATGCTTAATAATATACTAATTCAGATTGCTTGTCTCAGGTACTATTACCGTTATGTTTTTCTTGGACATTTAGTTGTCTGTTGGATTAATAAACGTATTATTTATTTAATAGGTAATGAAATTACAACCATTGCAAATTTTTTCTTTGGCCTTTTTTTCTTTTTCCCCAGTTTTTTCTTTCGGTCGACTTTTTTTTCTCCGTTTTTTACAAACTTTTAAATACAAACCTCAAGCGCAATTCATCAGGATAATCTAATGAATAAGAAAACTAGAACATGTCAATGTATTTATTTTTCAAACAATACTATATTGTGTAACAAGTGCAGAAAAGTGCAAGCCAATGATACTTTTTCTATGTCCACCAGATTTTATATTATTATTTCAAGAAGTCAAATTTGTTCAATAAATTTATTAATAACTGCAACAAAATATTAACAAAATTAAAAACAAAATACTTATATTAATAAAAAATTCTACTAAATTATTGAGAAGGACTACAATTAAAAAAAAGGTTTGCTTTATATAAACGCTTCAACATTTATTACTAATTAAGATTGTAATTTATAATAAAATTCGAACAATATTGATGTTTATTTCGTGGTATATCAGTTGTTGAGATATTTTCGGCAACTGAAGTTTGGTGGACAGAGGGAAGCATATTTTTTCTATACATCATAAAAGGTACTTCTAGGAAATTCTGTTTTTGTATCAGTAAGGTGTATTAGTAGAATTCTTGTATATCATCAATTTTTAATTTCGACAGTTCCCCTATGCGACAAGCACCACATATTCCGAAAATCATTGCAACCAAAAGTAGTATAATGAATACCTAAGATATGTTGTAGGATAATAAAAATCGAACTTGAACGTAAATAAATATTAGACCTTACTTAGTTTACAAAGAAGTTTCAGACCAATTGGGGTTGGGGCCGGTTACTTCAATTAAGCCAACCCCTAAATATTTATTTTCCGGTGCCTTTTCTACAAATTTATTTATTTCTGCTAAAGTCAGAGTTTTGGATTTTTTAGCAATATACCCTTCCGATTTTATTTTAAGGATTACACGTAGTTTTGGATATGTAGATATATCCCTGCCATTATTAATATTAATAGTTGACCGCAGCATGGAATAGACTATAAAGTGGACGATTTTCTAGTTTTTGATAATTCTTCAAAGTAAACCACCATCAAAATTTCAGGAAACGTTTTGGTTTTGTATTTTTTTTGCTACGGCGCGCCGTCAAGTCTTTACATGCAATTTTATATTTTTCTCTTGATGTTTCAAGAAGTAGATTCAAACTAAATTGTTGCGCTTTTTGTCTAATTTTTCATATCTATTTTGAAAGAATAGTGTGCACGGTAATAAATTTATTTTGGAGAAATTTCAAGTTTAATTGACAGCTTTCTTACTAACTTCCTTCACCCACGGTCCTGATAATATCCCTAGTGTAATAATAAAAAGATGTATTTATTCTATTATTATACCTCTGACTATAATCTTTACCCGTTCTATACAAGATCACTGTTTCCCTGATAAATTAAGCTATCTATTGCCAATTTTTAAATCAGGCGACAGGCGTGATATTAAAAATTATAGAGACATTTTTATACAGTCAATCATTCTAAAAATATTAGATCGTATACTAACAAAGCAACTGATGTGGGCATCTACAAATCTTATAATAAATGAGCGACAGGGCTTTCTATCTGGTCGCGCTACAACAACTAATCACATGCAATATCATGCCTTTTTGTCGGAGGCTTTGGAGAATCGTATGCAGGTTGACGCTGTTTATACTGATTTCTCCAAAGCTTTTAATAAAGTGAACATCAGCACTTTGTTAATGAAGTTAGAACAGTATAGATTCAATGTGATTATCGTTGAATGGTTAAAAAGTTTTCTTTGTAACAGGAAGCAAATTGTTAGAATCAACAGCCATTACTCTTGATAAATAATTATTCCTTCTGGAGTTCCCCAGGGTTCTCACATGGGGCGTGTAGTGTTTTTGCTATTCATAAACGATATAAGTGATTGTATCATTAACTGGCAATGTTATTAAGTTATTTAGAACTGTAAAAAATATTCAAGACTATATTTTGATTCAGAATAATTTAAATGCAATTCAAGATTTGTGTGACAGAAATGATTTGTTCCTGAATATTACTAAATGCAAAATCATATCATTTTATAGAATTAAGCATCGGAACGAATTTAATTATTGCATCAATAATGTTTTGATTGAAAGGGTAGAAACTATTAAAGACTTGGAAGTAACATTTAGTTACAATTTAAGTTTTGGTGCACACATTTGTAACATCGTGAACCATGCCTGAAAGATGTTGGGGTTTATATTGAGAATTTATAAAGATTTATCTTTCAGGTGTGTAATAATTCTATATTACTCATTAGTTCGTTCTACCTCAGAGTGCTGTTCTTAAATTTGGTTCCCTTACATTAAGTATCAGATCGCCGATATTGAAAGAGTTCAAAATAGATTTTTAAAAGCAATATGTTATAAATTAGGATTTTTCGCATTCAACACTAACACTATTCTAATGCATTTGAACATATATACACTAGAAAATAGACGCATAATGTCCGATTTGCTTTTTATATACAAGTTGGTTCATGGACAGATAAAATGTTCTGCTCTTGTAGAATCGCTTGATTTTTGGAATTCAAGTTATCATTGTAAATAATGTTTTGTTTAGAATTGGCCATTTTAATACTTGGTGTGCCTATTACTCTCCTCTTGTACGAATGATGCGTTATGTTAATGTTTTACAATCTGATCCCTAATATGATTTATTTTACCCAAATATTAACGTTTTTCGTAGCAGAGCAAAATCTGTAGTTCATTTTCTACTCTAGTGGTGTAGTTTATTAGCGTACTTGAAATACATTACTTATTGTTACCCACTTTGTAATTGTTATTTCATTTTGTTTGAAAAGGATATATTCCGTGTGATAATAAATAAATAAATAACGGTTGCCTAGTAACGTTGTGCAAAACATTGAATAAAGCATCTATGTTTTTTGAAATAGAGCTCCTATTATTTCTAAAACAGTATGGAAACAATTTTTTTGGTTCTCCGTTCATAATCACCCCTTTTCTTGGCCTCGGCCGGCAAAAAAGTTACTAAATGTTGGTAATATCACATTATACTCATGACACTGACATCGGTACAATCCTCATGCTGGAATACGTAAATAATACGTTGCAGTATTCTTTTAAACCTTATTTTGAAGGATTTTACAGGTCTTCTAAACGCAAACATTGAAAAAAAAACACGTGTTTTGGCATATAATAATATTTGAAAAAAGTTTCAACAAACGTGACCATTTGTCGGCCCAAAAAATCGTGTGTATCACATGGCCAGAAATTTTATTTTGCGAGTGCCCTGACTTGCAGGTCGTGGATAACGCCTTGACCTGCAAACAGTCCTCGCACTCACAAAATATCAGTTTCTGGTCTAATGATACAAATAACTATTGCCTATGCCTAATCTCACTTTTACCACAGTTGTTTGAACACATACAAAATTATGTAGAAAATGATATTTTGTAGGTGGAAGTAGAGAAAAGTTGTTTTTAGTTTAATTTTTTGTTCCTTTAGTTAACAATACTGTTCTTCTTCTTCTTCTTTTGCCTTTTTATTGCTCGTACAGTTGGGCAGTATGACTTCACAAAATAAAAAATTACCAAGACCAATAGTTGTACGGTTTAATAAAACAATGATTATGAACAGTTTTTTACAACACTTCAAAATCAAATCTAGTAAAGATCCCTCCGCTACTGGTATAACGGTTTCAAGTGTATTTCGGAACTTTTCAGAAGGAAGAATTACCTGTTATAAACATTTTTGTGCTGAAACTATCAAGTGGTACAAATAGGTAATCTGTTATCTAAGTAAAATTTGATGAAACAAGAGAAAGAATTTGAGAACATTTGAGAAGACATAAAGTAAAGATAAACACAGAGATAAATAGAAGAATAGGAAAAGTGTAACACTGAAAGTAAATGATAAAGTGATGATTAAAAGTTTAAAAGTAAAAGGATTAAACTAACTTGATAAATGTTAATAGTAAAAGTTATCGATAAAATGAAGACAAATGGAAAAATTAGAAAACCATAAAATAGAAAGGAAATGATAAAGTAATGAGTAAAGTTTTAAAAGTAACTTGAATACTGATGATTAAAGTTGTTAATTGTTTTATAGATATTGTTTTTATACAGTAAGATACTTACAAACCGTCACGTCAGTTTACCGCGTTAAAGTAATTTTTATCATTGAAAATAGAGGGGAGTAAAGATGCGGTGAAAGAGTTACAACCCAATGCTATTTTGTAAACAATTATTTTTGAATTACTTAATACGTGGGATGTGGGGAATATTTCTTGAAGTCAGCGGATGCGGAGCTTGCAAAATTAAATGAAATGCTTATTTAGTTTTGGCGCCTGAAAAACATATGAAAAATTAAATTATCAGTGCAAGTATTAAGTGAAAATAAACGAAATTTCAAGGATAAAAACATTCATTCAACTGCATAAAGGGATGCCATGGTCAGTCGTTAATAAGATCCAAACGATTCAACATTGAATTAAAAAACACTTTTCTATTTGGCGTTTTATAAATTAAACTCTCAATTTGGTGGTTACGGAGTCAAAATAAAAAGAATTAAAAGTTTTTTGTGAATAAATACACGAAGTGTCATCATCATGTAAATAAAATGACTCCAGTCCAAAACAATCATCAAAATTTAAAATAAAAATGTAACAATTTTGATAATTGGTATGAACAACGTATTTTCTACTAAAGTCGATATAAATAAATAAACGTCAAATAGTGTGCAACAAAACAACGAATTTAAAAGAAGATTTCATCAGAAAGTTAAAAGATTAATTGAATAAATTTATATTTACTTCCCAATGCAATGTAAAAGAATGTATTTATATTAATTTAATTAGAATTGTCATTTTTGTGCACGCATCATAATAAGGTTGTTAATATTAATATTAAGATTTTTATTTAATTTGTGAATCTATTTTGTTTATTAGTTTAAATTTGTTTTTCTGTAAACTACAAATTTTATTAAAAGAACTCAAGCCCGGGGATTAAATTGAAACAAATTTGAGTCTCAAGTTAATGTGTTTTTTAATTTAAATAATTTTGATCTATTGCAATATGAAGGAAGAGAAGAACATACTTCGTTATTTGGTTTTCAGGCATAGGGTAAAGTCGGGTGAGATGGCCATCCGGGAGAGATGACCAACAACTTAAACTCGATGAAACGTTGTTCGATGGCGCTGTGTGCCCTACCGGGCAACAAACGTTTATGTGTGAGCACGACCAGTGTGTTTTCGTCTTGTCAAGGTGACATTAAAGCACTCGGAAAATACAGTCACAATCGCTACCTGGTAAAATTATATATAAGTTTCATACTACCTTCTATTGTGAATTTGCGGAAATAAGTTTACCGGTGTTTTTAATATATTAGGTAAGTACGAAGTTCATTCTATAATTCTAACCTCTAAAACCGTTAAAAGCATGTAGTTGATTTTGTTTACGTTGGCCATCTCTCCCAAGCAATTGGGAAAGATGGCCAACAAGTTGTAGGGATAGATGGCCATTTATGTTTTGCGTCTATTTATTTACAGTTTGGCGTCCTTTCGAGTTTACTGCGGAAAAATGCCAACGAAGTACAACAGAAAGAACTCAAATCGTGGAAACTATACTCAAGAAAATCTAAGGCCAGCATTTGAAGCTGTCAAAAACGGTTCTTCTGTAAACGGAGCCTCGAAAACTTATGGCATTCCTAGGAAGACCCTTGAAAGGAAAGTGAAGAACGATGTTTCCACGACTGGTAAAATGGGACCTGACAGCATGTTGGGGAAAGCAAATGAAAATAAATTAGTGCTACACATTAAAAAGGCACAAAAATGCGGTTTTCCTATGACGGTATCAGATGTTCGAAAGCTTGCCTATAATTTCGCTGAAAGTCTACGACTTAATCATAAGTTTAATAGAGACAAGGGAATTGCCGGTTCCGATTGGTTTAGGTCTTTCCTCAGAAGACACCCCGACTTGACTATTCGGAAAGCTGAGGGTGTATCTCTAGGACGAGGTGAAGGCATGAACCGTGTAGATGTGGGAAACTATTTTACACTTCTGCAAGATATTCTGAAAGCAATGAGCTTTTCGACAAACCTGGGAGCATCTATAATGTCGATGAAACAGGCCTTCAATTAAATAATCGACCTGGGCATGTTATAGCCGAAAAAGGAGCAAAAGATGTTGTTACAGTGACATCAGGTGAAAAGGGTGAGACAATCTCGTGCATCGCTTGCTGTAATGCCGAGGGGTTTTTCTTCCGCCGGTCTGCATATTTAAGGGCAAGAATTTAAAGACCGAGTGGACTGATTCCATGCCGCCTGGTTCACATATTGTGATGTCTCAAAAATCAGCGTATGTTACTGCAACAATTTTTTAAGTTGGTTCAAGAACCACTTCTTGACACGTAAAGGGGAAGGGAAGATCCTACTAATCCTTGACGGACATGCATCTCATTGTTCCTCTGTTGAACTTCTAGAAACAGCTGAAGCTAACAATGTCGTTCTGTTGTGCCTACCTCCGCATACCACTCATTATTTGCAACCTCTCGATAGGGCTTTTTAAGTCTTTAAAAACCTTCTACTATCAAGCTTGCAGAGAATGGATGCAGAGTCACCCCGGAAGAAAACTAGGGCGACTCCAATTTGGTGAACTTCTAACCAAAAGCTGGGGAAAGTCAGCAACTGCTGGAAATGCAATGTCCGGCTTCAGAGCCACCGGAATATTTCCTGGAACCCTGATTCCGTACCTGATCATGCTTACACTGTTTCTGATCGAATAGTAAACAATGAAACAAGAGAAAGCCAGGGTACACCCACACAAGCAACGAACATTCAACATTCGACATCTCAAGTTGACAACGCCGAAGTAATACAAGAAGTGAGACGCCCGATCAATGTGATCGATGATGCAGTGCCATCCTGTAGCCATGCACAAACAGGACCTCGATGTACTACACCTCCAAGAGAAGGAACATCTGTTCCAGATTTGACACCTGGAAAACTGCTAGAGCAGATTAATCCTACACCCAAACTAGTCATTTCTGCAAAAAACGAGCAAAGTCCGTTGCTACCCTATTAACTTCTCCTGAACACATTGCGACCGTAAAAGATAGAACAGCAAAGAGAACCAAACAGGCAAAGAAGAACGCTTCAGAAAAGAAAATGTTAGTAAAAACAATTGCACGAAAAAACGCTCACCTTCGCCAAGTTCTGATGAGGAGGAGGAGAATTTAGACGTTCAATATGAAGAGGAAAGTGATACCATTTCCGAGGTCGATGAAACCGAATGTACAGGATGTGGCGAAAGCTACAACAGCACCCGAAAAAAAGACGATTGGTTGCAATGTGTAATATGCCAGATGTGGTTTCATGAAAATTGCTCTGCTTTTTCAAACACTTGTCAAAATTGTGGCAAAACCGCGTTTAAAAAGAAGAAAAACTAATGTTAGGAAGAATTTTTCAGTTTGTCTATATAAGAAATTGTTATATTAGGTTTTTTTTATTTTATTTTCATTTTTATTTTGTGGCCGTCTTTCCCTTATTTCATTGGCCAACTAACCCCACTGAACTGGGATAGATGGCCACATGCAACTTATTTTATAAATAATAAAACATTTGTTCTAAAAGTATTTTACCCCTATTTATTTATCAACCTGGTGGGATGATAGTTAAGCTATTACAAAAAAAATATGTCATAATCCTAACCCTTACAAAAAATTTACAGGCGCCTACTATGCAAAATGGTGGCCATCTCACCCCACTTTACCCTACATCACATTAGTTTCACATTGTCCAACAAAGAACGTCAAGTACGTCATACTTAATTTTTAAATGCGTCATGATAACTAATTGATCTCGCAAGTGGCGACAAAAAGGAAATAACATGTTACAACAAAACAAAACCTAGTAGTAAAATGTGTGAAATATACAATGTAGCTAGAACAACGAATCGATCACCCATGCTTGTCTTTTATGATTTGTTAAATATAACAGAAATAAATGCAACATGTATGTATAAAGTTACCACCCCACGGAAAAAGTTGTTATATCAAATGTTATTGAAAAATTTGAGTGGGATTTAATTGAGCCCCAAATCGAATGCAAGTCAACAGTTTCTGTTTTACCGAGGTCGTTGGGAAGTGTGTACTGAACTTATTTGGACTAGAAGAAACTTTAGTACCTCCCCCCATTGGGAAAATTTTAAAAAGATCTTAACAAATGAATTGTTAGTTTATGATTTCAGCATTTATATTTTAGGTGCAAGTTGCACTTACAATCATAATTATATAACATTTATTCGAACAATAAGTGTTGCGACATCTAGTGTCGTCTCATGTTAAAGTAACACGTCCAAAAATAAATTTTCATTAAGGCACTTTATCTATTGTTCTATGAGCATAATTAATATTTATTCTTAATTGAGGGTTACTAAAGTAAAACCAAACTTTTCAACTTAGCTAACAAACTAAAGGTTGTGCTTCACTTATAAGTGTATGTAAATCGTTTCATGCACTGTTTAGTTTTCAATAATTAATGTGCGCATGTTTTAGCGTAGTTTAATGATAATGGGATTATTGGCGTTTGCACAACTCATGTTGCACCGGTACCTGTTGACGTCAGCTTATCTAACCTAAACATATTTTAGCAAACAATAAACGAATAACAGAGAATTACATCCCTTATTAACGTTTATTAACAATTATATAATGCGGCTTTAATAAATACCTTGATTCATTTGTTGTGAATTATTTCAAATGTTACTTACTTCTTTTTCCGTACGATGAAAAAGTTGTTCTATTTTTACTTGTCGGTTTTATGTTCTGAATGTGAGATGCTGTAAGCGGATTAGGTTGCTATACATAAACCGCCTTTGTATTGTAATTGAAGCAATTTATTTCTAAACACATTTTACGTAACATATTGGATGGAATTGCTTTTTTAAATCTTTTATATGTTTATAAGTCAATAATACATGTTTGTTAAGATTTAAAAAAATATTTTAATTAGAAATAAATGTCTATCTGTCAATCTATCTATAGATTGTATAGAAAATTTTAAAGCAAGAAGCAATGACACTTACCTTAATAAATGTTTGTCATAATACTCTCATTCTAAATTGGTTTGTCTTTGTACACCATAATCTGGAAAGAGAAAAACTTTATATACATTGTTTTCAGGTTGATTTTGTTAAGAAAAACATAAAAACATACGTAGAACTTAAGTTTTAATTTTCTGCACGTCGGTTTGACAATAAAACAAATCTTTTCTGAAAGGAATATAACTTAAAACCTACTTATGAACGATCTGAGTAAATTAAACATTACTGTATAACAGGAGTTATAATGGAGAATTTTTTCAATATGATTGAGGTACAAATAAAGTTATTTATTTATATAGAAATTCATTAATTAGGATACTGCAACGTTAGAATTTTCCAAGAACGTCTTCTTAAAATTCTAGCTTTATTAAATGAGACTAACTTTACAGAAATCAACAATTACCTCAAACCAAAGTTATGATCATAAAATTGAACCTTCCACTACCGTTTTACTTGACAAATGACCTCAGAAAACTTACTAGATTAACAATGACATTTCTTTCCATATATTTACATGGTATTTTTTTCAACCATTATAGAAACTTGAAAATAATTTCTAGCAAATTTCCTTGGTCAGTTTTCTTTTAAAAATTGTTCAACAAACCTTTAGGATTGTTAGTTTTTGAGATACAGTCAGTTTCCTCTCTTAATGAAACGTCTGTATGTACACCAGTTAAGCAAATTAAAATACCATAAAGTTTTATACAAAAATACAGATACAGCTGCCAAAAACAATTAATAATCAGGTTGTGATAACTGACGGCAAAACTAATATTTGGATAGATAAATAGGTTAATGCTCCAATTATTTCTCAAGAAAGCAATTTTTGTTCTCCCTCTACACGGGGTTAAAATTTCGTAAATATAACCATTGATTTAAAATGATTTTGTTTTTGTTCTGCTAAATTGAATTCCTAGACAACTTCAAATATTTTCAAAATCAAATTTTTTTGAACACTATTCAATTCAAATTTTTCAGGATTATAGGTGTAACTGTCAGTAGCTTATAGCTACTGTTTTGAAATATACTTTCAACTCTAAATCAATTTCAGATGATTTTAAAAAGGCAAGACATAAACTACGATCGGTTAAAATTACCTCAGACACTCAGACTAACGTTGAAGATAATATTTCAAAAAAAAATAAAAATAAACGTTTATGTGATTCTGATATGAGTAAAAACAAAAACTTATTAAAAACAGCACTGAATGCACTAAAAGCTCTGTAGTGCATTCCTCATCTTCAAAACACTTGTAGAAAGTACGTACCGAAATATTCATCTAATGTAATTACTGATATATTTTAATTTAGATACCACTAATTCATGGGCACTAAAGTCTTCCTATTGGAGAAACCAGCAGAAGTCCCCCATTATTGTAGAATCCCATTTCTCTTGATATATTTTTTCATGGCAGTAATATCTTGATGAAATCACTCTCCTTGTTCATCACTTACAGAGACCCCAAGTCAAGATGAGAGTGCAGAAAATGCACTTTCAGAAACAGTCGGCAGCCAAGGCTTTAATAATTTTCCAATAAATTTTGAATAAGTATTGAATAATTTTTATGTCTAATAATGAAATCCATGCACAACACTCTTAAAGGAATTACAAGCAGCTAATTCTTGTTTATTTAATTTTTGGGCAAAGACTTCATCATAGATCAGTTTCCTGATTTAAAGTCCTACGAAAATTCCCTCCCTGATTTTCGCAACACTTACTTTAAGGAACTTCCATCTCAGATATATGAAAGATTCGTTTTTTTTTTTATTTAAAGCCTTCATCCAAATTAGGCTGCACCAAACGCGAATTTACATTATCTTTTCCTACAACAAAATTTCTCGTGGAGGCCAATCTTTTTTACTATAATTTTGTTGGACTGCTCTGCTATCCCATAAGCACAGGAAGCAGCAGAACTTCGAAAAACCACCTTACAATCCCAATAGTAATCCTATAACTTTGAGATTACCACACATTTGCCAGTGCAGTCAATATAAGAGACATACTTTCGAACGATTCCTTCCTGCCAATAGCATAAGTATTGACTTCCGTTTGTTACCGTTGTGTAGCAAAACACCTACTACTTTTAAACTGGATTTCGTCAATAAACAAACGCCATTCATTGACTTCATGTTTAAATTTAATTTTAGTCATTAAATCGTCGATATTTTTACAAACACACAATTGATCCTTCATTTCATTAAATGACATTTTAATGTAGTATTTTGAAGAAAGAAATTTTAGTTGATTTGTCAAGAAGACTCCTTTCCTGCAATCTGGAATCCAACAGTAGGGATTGATCTTTCGTTTGATTTAAGTCACGCAATTCTGGTGAGTGATCAAATGTGGTGTATATTCTGAGAGAGTCACACAACTACCATTATATTGTGATTCACAGTTCTGGAAAATTCTGTCACATTCTTGATTTGGAGAAGTCGGAAAAAGTAAATTGGGAACGATCGTTATTACCGAGTCTACGTTAGGGTATTCCATGTCTCTCTTATTTTTTTTTTTTTAATTCTTGGTAGGGCAGAAAGAGCAGCCACTAACGTGATCTTATGGCTTATGCTATTTTACCGAATTACCATATAAATATTTTTACGTCAATACCATTGCGTCAAATTAACATAGCATGAAGTACAACAAACATGTGGAGCCCAACTTTGATTTTTTTTCACCGATCTTATGACCAAAATACTGGTGATACGGTAACTCGAGTGTATATGTTATCACTTTCCTTTGTGTTTTGATGGTGTACTTCCCACATATATAACAGAAACTGTTTGGTGAATTAAGACACACACGATGCTCCATTTCAAATACTGATGTGACTTTTCACAACACCCAGACGATTTCCGAAACACTAACGCATTTGAAATTTGTTGACTTTCACAGACAACTTGATTAAACGGAAAATAAATTGATTTATGATTACAAATTAGTAATACAAATTTAAATTTATTTCGCATAATAATGCGCTTGATTAACGCTTATCAAGAAAAAAATTAATTATAAATGTAACGTGTTTTTATTTTTACCATTGTAAGTCAAATGACGAGTTTTAAGATTGGTGCAGAAAATGTGTTTGTTAAATAATCATGTTGTTTAGTGTTATTTAACTTTTAATCTTAAGATATCTTTGTTCTGCTCCACAGTCAAACCCAAATCAATTACAGGCTTGATGTTTTTGCATATGATCAGGTAACACATTCTCAAGACTGTAGATTCTTTTTCTCTTTAATCTCATGATAGAGCTTACAGAGAAATTTAATATGAGGGTATTTTTTTATATAATAAAACCGTAAATAATAATTAACATTGTAGATTTTCATCGATACACGTCATGCAAGCTAGTCTAAACAAAAATATAAAATAAAGTTTGATTTTCTATTAATAACCATTTAAGAGCTAGAAAGCAATTAATCAAAAATACAATATTTAAACACACCTTCCAAACGTAGAACCCTTTTTCTTTGCAGAAGCTTTGCCTACATCCTATGTCCCAAGAGATTAGTGAAACTGCTTTGCAAGTATTGGCTGACGTTACAAATATGTATATTTTTGAAAAGAAAAATTGGTCAAAACATGATTTTTTAAGGAACTCTAATGCACATTTTTTAGTTTGAAAAGGAATCGCAATTACTTTTATCAAAGTCAGGATCAACTGAATATAACTGGTTGAAGTTATTGTGACCTTATTATCTATTACGATAATGATTTCTATGTGGAAAGAATATTTAAAGACAAACACATATGGAACAAGAAGATGTTGCAAAATCTGAAAGAATTTTACAAAAACTGCTTTTTCCCTGTAATTATAACTGGGCGTATTCCACGAGGAATTTAGGCAAGAGATCCTAATTATATTGTAGAAGTTTAGTAAAAAAATAATAATAAACGAAACTAAATTATTCGAAGTTAATACTATCCATTGCAAAAAATAAAACATGCTATTTGATTTACCTTTTTACTAAAGCAGTTTTGATACACTTTTTTATGTTACCAGTGACAAAACGCAACACTCGTGTGATATTACGGATCTCACTACGTTCTTCCCGCAAATATCATATTCGTTATAAAAAATTATGTTTCGTTACATGTAAACTACAATATTTAATCTAATTTTGAAAAAAAAATAAAAAGGGATTAAAATTATTTTGAATTAAAATTCTAATCATTTGTGACCGATGTTACCATTACCATGATTACCATTTACAAAACTAATATCAAAAGAATCTGACAAGTAGTAACAAAAAGTGAACCATTTTGACACCTACTTTGATTATGAAAGATGTCACTTTATATGTTGAAATTAAATAATGTTGTTTACTTAATTTACTTTTTAAATAAACAAGGTATCAGTTTTAACAAAAATATTTTAAGAAAAGTTGTATACAGGTAGATTCAGGGCCACTTGATTTACTCTTTTATTATCTATGATAGACAAAAAAGTATATTAAGAGAAGTTTTACAAGTATACAAGATGAGTATTTTCCAAGTTTTGCACAAAATGGCCGACTTCCAGTTCAAGTAGAAATGATATCAACTATATATTTTTTAATGAATCGTAGAGTATTTTTTTAGACTAAAGTGATTCTTTGATCAATTTTCTTTAAAAAACTATAATACAAGTATAGCGCTAAAGTTACAAATAATTTTGGTATTTATTATTCAATATCTAAAGATATGCTTTCGATTGGTACAATTAATCTTAGGAGGCTATAAAAAGTAATGTGCACAGCGGTTAGAATACGATTGTTAGTAGTCTTTAAAAATTTATAAAACAAGTCACGAATCACGAAATCAAAATTTAACATCATCAAATTAGTATATTGCAACTTATAAAAACAGAAAACAGTTAATACAAATAACAGCTTATAAATATCTCTAACCAAACAACAAAAGAAGAAATAACTAGTTAATAAAATGTTCAAAGTGCCCTCCATTTTGTTGAATACCTAAGCGGCTTCTATTCATAATACTTCTTTGTACAGAGCGGGAAAATAAGAGAGGTAAGCGGCTGTATCTCAGAAACTAATGATCGTAGAGAGTTACGGTAAGAAATGTTATAGGTAAAGTGGGCAAGGAAAAATTCTGGAATTATGTTTAAGTTTTCTAGATGGCCGCCAGTGGGAGTTTCCGTCATCTTGAATTACATAAGGTTACGTTTCTCGCGATTTTCCCCAATGAATGTAACACAAAAGTATTTGCGTTTTAATGTTAACCTAAAGTCGAATATTTTTTGTCTAACCAATGTCTCTCTATCATTCGAAATAAAGTGGTGGGGGGTATTTGAATGTTGTTTTAAATGAATGCCTGTAACTTCGAAACGGCTTAATGGATTTAAATAAATTTGGTATCATTGAAAAGAGCATTTCTTGGGCTTTTAGGTTTCTCGTAATTATGACAGTTGTGACTTACAACGTCGCCAATAGAAGGCGTGATTAGATATTATAACCAAAATATTGGATTTTTTCAAAAAATTTAAATGCGATAATATGACTTTTTTAGACCAGATAATAGACAAATGACCAACCATCAAACCTGCTCAAACCGCATCTTAATATCTTTTTCCTAACTCAAATTATTAAAAAAAAATGCTAAACCAGGAAAATTCATACAATACCCATTTAAAAATGCATTGGATGCTTTCGATAAGAAGGCAAGTAGTAGGCCATGGAAATAAAAGACAACTCCTATCAAAAATATTCATGAGAACTTTCAGTTTATTTAGTGCTGTAAATTTAAGTCACGCGTAAACGATTTTCCTTTTAAATAAAGTTGTGGTCCTGAAAAGGACCGATTTTGAAAAAAGATTAATGCCTTCTGTGTGATTTTTGCCGCTGATAGTTGACGGATTGAGTTTTGAATTTGTGTTGTTGGTGGAGTTTGAAAAACAATGTCTTTTAAGCGTCCCCACAAGTAGAAATCCAGACATGTCAAGTCGGGAGATCTTGCCGGCCAAGATAATAGGCTTCCCCTTCTTATCCAGCGTTGTTGAAAGGTCTCGTGAATACGGTTTCGGACATTAATTGAATAATGTGCCTGACAACCATCTAATTGCAGAAACATAGTTCTCTTAGTTTCCAGTGGCACATCTTCCAACAAAATTGGCAAGTCGTTGATCAAAAACTTTAAGAAGCGGTTACCAGTTAAAGCTTGTTCAAAAAAATTAGGTCCAATAATTCTGTCCCCAATGATACCGCACCACACATTTAGGCTCCAGCGTCCCTCGTGTTGCACTACTCTTGAGGATTTTCAGCGGAACAATAATGCATATTATGACGGTACTACTAAAGGTAGCCTCGTCGGTCCAGAGAATTTCCGTTAAGAAATTTCTGTTTTCCTCAAGCATGCCTAGCATCCATTGACAATAATTTAATCTATTATCGAAATCTTGTTCATTTAACGCCTGGTGCAAGGCTATGTGGTAAGAATGTAGTCTAAAAGTAAAAAAAAACATATGCAAAAAAATAATATAATCAGAATAACACTGAATTGTGTGTGCATTTGAGAGTATGTGCCAAGATACTTGGAATAAGATAAAATTATTTACCTATAAAATTTCAAAATATTTCTAACAGTTGTTCGTACTACTCCCAATTCTAGAGACAATGTTCTAGTTCCTACATGTCTATCAAATTCTATGTAAGCCAAGACATTGATAATGTTTTCTTCGGTCCTTCCATTGCGACGCCTGCGACGTTGAGGACGACGAAAACTTTCAGTATCGCGTAATCGTTGTACCAAGCGCAAAAACATTCTTCTCCCGTAATGACGGCGATCTAGATACCGTGCCGCGTACCGTCTTGCACTATAGCTGCATTTTGAAAACACTCGAAATAACTCGCAATCATGTCAACGGCTTCATTATTTGTGAAAGGCATTTTGATTAAATAGTACTCAAATTATACGCAATCAACAATATTAGGCTGTGGGTGACAAAAATTTGACGTTATTTGGGAAAATTTTTGACAGGAGTTGTTTCTTATTTCCATGGCCTACTACTTGCCTTCTAATCGAAAGCAACCGATGCATTTTTAAATGGGTATTGTATGAATTTTCCTGGTTTAGCATTTTTTTTTTAATAATTTGAGTTAGGAAAAAGATATTAAGATGCGGTTTGCGCAGGCTTATTGGTTGGTCATTTGTCTATTATCAAAATAAAAAAAAAGTCATATCATCGCATTTAAATTTTTTGAAAAAATCCAATATTTTGGTTATAATATCGAATCACGTCTTCTATTGGCGACAGTGTAAGTCACAACTATCATAATTACGAGAAACCTAAAAGCCCAAGAAATGCTCTTTTCAATGATACCAAATTTATCCAAATCCATTAAACCGTTTCGAAGTTACAGGCATTCATTTAAAACAACATTCAAATACCCTCCACCACTTTATTTCGAAAGATAGAGAGACATTGGTTGGACAAAAAATATTCGACTTTAGGTTAACATTAAAACGCAAATACTTTTTTGTTACATTCATTGGGGAAAATCACGAGAAACGTAACTTTATGTAATTCAAGGTGTGGGAAACGCCCACTGGCGGCCATCTAGAAAACTTAAACATAATTCCAGAATTTTTCCTTGCCCACTTTACCTATAAAATTTTTACCGTAACTCTCTACAATCATTAGTTTCTGAGATACAGCCGCTTACCTCGCTTATTTGCCCACCCTGTACATCTTGCATCATTTCTGACCGTTGTGCACATTAGTTTCTACAGCCTCCTAAGATTAATTGTACCAATCGAAAGCATTTCTTTAGAATTGAAATAACAAATAACTAATTTATTAACAACATTAGCTCTTGTGTTATAGTATTTTAAAGATAATTTATCAAAGATTCACTTTAGCCTAAAAATACATGATCCGTTTAAAAAAATTAAGTTGGTTACATTTCCGCTTAAACCGGAAGTCAGCCATTTTGTGCAATGTTTGGAAAATACTCATTTTGTATACTTGGAAAACTTTTCTTAATAAACTTTTTGTCTATCATGAAAAGAGTATATTAAGTGACCCTGAATTTACAATCAACCTGTATAATTAAATTCAAAATATCATTTATTTAAATAAAAATTCAAATAATTGATAATATTTATTAAAATCCTTTTTGATTTCACTATTTTTATTCAAAGTTTAATCTACTTTCATCTATACTAAATTAACGTCAAAAGTTACAATTAATTAAAATTGTAAACATGGTTTTTGAAATACTTCATGTGCCTCGTACGTATTTACAAAAACGGGTTAAACACTAACACGTATTACTACTACAAATTTCATTGAGAATGCTACGCAATGAAATGTTTATTAATACTTAATAAATGTAAAATTGTTTTCGTTTACTATTTTATATAATATTTTCGAAAGTAAGAACTTTATAGTGGTTTTCATATCCCCACTTGTCTTTACCTCGGACTGGATTAAGGTGGTTTGATTAATAAAATGTTTGTCTATTTCAACGCCATCTATTAAAAAACGATTATCCCTATTAAGTATTGAACCACCTTTACGACTTGGTCAGCACCCTACTTTGCTTCAATAGACTGTCTCAATCAATTCCTATCTGACTATTCATTTTGTTTTCTTCCTTCCTCCACTTATTCTTGTTGAGTTGTCTTTCTTTAACTGATTCTATTGTTTTATTAATGTTCATTTGATTGTGTACTAATATGCTTCTTTCCAGTTCTCGTTCGCCGTTTTTGCAAACTTCATCCTTTTCATATCAATAGAGATTTCTGTCTAACTTGATGCAAATTGACAAGCCATTGTGGATATTAGTTTACCTCTTGACAATCACGTACAAATTCAGAACTTTCAAATCGAATACATTTTAAAACATGTCAGTATAATGATTATTTTTGGATTGAGAATAATTAAACAAAAAGTTACAGTTCACATAACTTTCTATTGTTCAAAAAATTCTAATAAAATCGCCCTAAACAAATTACATTTGATGTAAAAATAATAAAAACAAACTGTAAGAATATTTAAGGCATTGTTAGGTTCTAAAATCTACCAAATAACTTGTAGGTATTTCATTTTTAATTCAAAGGCTATTAAAATAAAAAGTTACACTCGCCTTTATTGTAATGAAAAACTCGTACTTGTAGTAATTAACAAAACACCAAAGAAAGTTTAGACATAAAAACATGTAACTGTATTATTTTATTTTGTTTATTACTTATTACTGTGTAGCATTAATTAATAAACTTCATGTACATGCCATTTAATTGAGTAAGAATTAATTCTCCTAATGACGCACAATATTTATGTGGGAAATATTGAGAATTAATGAAGTTATTTTAACTTTATCTAAATTCAAGAGTGGTCTTATTTTCCAAAAACAACTATGTTGAGATCATTAAAACGGTACTCACTGCTATCATTACAAATAAAATGTTTTATATTGATTAGTGGGTCATGGTTCTTCTGGCTCTTTAAGAAAGGAAATGTTTTTTAATAAAATTTTTCATTGTTTAGAAAAACTTCAGATAAGCAAATTAAAATAATTTTGGAATTTATGTAATCTTTACATAATAAGTGAATGATTTGTATTTATAAAAATATGACGGACTTCTTATTAAAATTAATGAATCAGCAATTAATTTTGTTTTATACGAGTTAGATTAATTTGGTACTTAGGTTGTTGGAATTTCTTCAGCTTATTACTTTTCAAATAGTTTTATTTCCGACTTGTATTCGTTAATCATTCAATTTATATCCAATGATCGTTCACAAAATTTCAATAAACTAAAACAATGCAACCTTGTAGTTGTTATGGATAAATTAAATTGAGTTGTATTTTGCGTTTTTTGATGTTCTTATAGTGAGATGTGAAACTTAGCATTTCAAACACATATAGATTTGTTCCATATAGATTTGTTCCGAACATTTTCTTGTAATGTAAATATTTAGTTTCTGCATTGAGATGTTGGTTTAGAATTACGTAGCAAATTTGAAAGAAATATGGTTATAAAGCTTACATTTGTATTCTTATACTAGGTACTATAAATCTCATCTTTCAGTTTAAATTTGCTAAATAGAAAAAAATTATACTAGATTTTTTTATCTGTTGTTTACAATATTACATATGACAATTTACTAAAATTTTGGTAAAAATTGTATAACAATTTAAATGCTAAGGTTCTTTTAATGTTAACATTTTCTTGTATGAAATGTGCTCGATTACCTAAGCCTAACTAAAAAAAAACAATGTACTAAAAGGACGCCTCATAAACTTTAATTCAAACAAATATATCAAATGTTATGTATTATATGCTAAACCCACTTATTATATTTTGTTTTTATTTTCTTTATAAAAATTAAAATAATCTACAAACTGTTTAATCTAATATTGTATGTTTTTTTTAATTCTTTATACTGTAAATAAAATAAAGCTGACTTTAAATAAATAAATAAAACAAATAGTCCTTTATAACAAAATTAAATAAAATATATAATGTGTAATATTGTGGATAAATCATTAGCCTTATTTCCAAATTAAATTAAAATGTTTAAGTGGTGACAGAGTGCTACAAATAAAGACATTAGTATTATGTGAAAATAAGCGTGCCGATCATCACGCATTAATCAGACACGCGAAGATTACGTGAAACATATAAGTTAATGTCGTATAAATTATTGATATGAATTGTACATTTCCGTAACAAACGTCCACTTTATTTAATCGTATGGTACATTTTAAATATTGTGTTGTGATGTAAGTGTTATGTATGGTGCCCCAGAAGATCAGTATAAACTTGTACAGTGTGGTGACGAAACTGTGTTTAATTGTGGATTGGTTCGTCTTGGCAAAGCATTTACTTCAAGGTTTAGGAAAACCACTAAAACCTAAACATGCCAACCCTTACCCGCCCTAGTATTTACATGTAATAATATTAATTAAATGTTTTGTGAAATTGTATTGTAACTATTGCGATTGTATCTTAGCAGTAATCGCTATGACCACCAGTATTCACCAGAAAAGTAAGCGAAAAAATAAATAACCAGCACCTCGTAGAACGGAAACCCACAAAACTGCTCAGTCAACATTTAACGTCAATGTATCGCAAAATTAACCATCACCAATTTTTCAAATAGTCAAATTGTAGAAAAGCTTTTGAAGTTCATGGAGGTGTACTTTATCAGTCGAAGAGGGGTCGTAGGTGTGTTCGATAGTAAGTAGGTCGAGGCTTTCGCACTGCAAAGAATATTAAAGAGGGCGCCACCTAGCGATATATATGAGGTAAATGCTCTAGAGCCACCAGGAACTATAAACACAAAATAAACCGTGAAACTGTAGAAATATAATTTTTGTAAAACGACTAGACCAGTTACAGACACATAAACTGATATAAAATACACACAACATACTACTGTGATTAAAAACTAAGATGAAATGGTCATTTAAAACTCCCGGGCATTAGGAAGGCAGGTACATTCTTTTTCCTAGGTTGATAGGACTGTCTATACCAATTGCCAAGCATCTGTTTGTCAAAAGGTTTAATTATCTCCGAGTTACATGTGTATTTGTAAACAACCAAAAGTGATTTTTTCGATTTCTACAATGGGTGATTTTGTTGAGCAAAGAACTTGCATCAAATTTTGTTTGCGGAACGAATATTCTTGTGCGAATACGTTGAAAATGTTACGATCAAACTATGGCACAAAAAAACGTTTATAAGTGGTACAACGAGTTCAAAGAGGGCCGAGAACGCATTGAAAACAAACCGCGCTCTGGACGACCATCAACGTCTACCGAAGAGGGACCAAAAAATCAAAGATTTGGTGCAAACTATCAACAAAGAGTATTATTTGAGCGTTATACGTCAATTAAGTAAAGCTATTCGTCTGCAACGACAGGAATGATGGGCGAATAACTCTTGGTTCCTTCATCACGATAATGCACCATGTCATACTGCATTGGTTCTTCGCGACTTTTTTGCCAAAAATTCGATTAATATCGTTCCGCAACCACCGTATTTGCCTGATTTGACCCTGTCGGACTTCTGGCTATTCAGCAAACTTAACAGGCCAATGCGGGGACGTCGTTTTGACACGACTGAGGAGATAAAAACCGAATCAAAGAAGGTCTTGAAGACTATACCGAAAAAAGACTTTTCCGACTGTTTTGAGGACTGGAAAAAGCGTTGGAAAAAGTGCGTTTTATCGGATGGGGATTACTTTGAAGGTGATGAAATTAATTTGGAAGAATAAATAAAGAATTTACAGTTTATAAACAATTTCACCTTACTTTTTGATCACAGTATTACATGTAGACAACTACACGATACCAGTTATATACACAATAATTAATAAAAGAAAAAATCAAATTGAATGATATCCCTTCTGCACGATACGCCTATGAGAGGGAGTTGTCCCGAATAGTTTTTATAATCAAACAAAAAAAAACAATCCCGAAGAGATCACATGGATAAGCGCAGCTTCATTGTCTTTAACTATAAGCGTTCTATACTGGTAATCGACAATAAATCTTGATACGAACAAAAGACCCAAGCTCAGTATACTAAGTTTTTGAAAGATATTTCAAATTACATCGATTAGTTATACAGCTCAAAATTTACGTTGTTAAATTCATGTTCGATCACATATAGTCGCGTTTTCAATCAATCAATTAGTATGCAAAATTAGCTGTTTTATTGAAGATCACGACGAGCAGTATTCGGTTCTTATTCCAAAACAGATGCAGAGTAGTCGGTTCTTAATTTCAAAATGGACGAAGAGCAGTACATACAAATTAAAGGAAAGGAGTAGATAAAGATGTTTTCGTTGGATACAAAGAAGAGTTCAGAGGTCAATTTAGTTATCGCCAATTGAGTCGACAATTATCCAGGCAGCAACAATTAGAGGAATATTCGATGACCTTCCGCAGTAATGTGGATATTATCTTGTTATCTCTTAATTAGGCAACTATAATGAGACCAATTATTTCTTGGTTATTGCACAATTACACATTACCCGGTGGGAGTTGCCGTAAATGAAGTGATAATGCCTTCAACACTATTAATAATTCGGCATGGGACTTACTTCGGTTCCCATTTAATTAATAATTAAATTTTCCCCAAATGTTTTAGAATGGGAAATTTAGAACCTTCTACGTCAAAGGCACATTCGAAAAAGAAAAGGAAAATCACGTGAAGTTTCATTTAGGAGAATATTCAGTATCAACTTAGAAGTCCTTATACTCATATGAAATTAATGACTAAATGATTCCGCCACCGCAATGCTTGAGAGCAACTTAAGTTGTCTTCTTACCAGGACAAAAATCAATTAGAAATTGAATAAAATTCAAATATCGCCTTCAGTGGCTTAGATAAAAAATTACCGTCACAACATAATTCATTTTTCCCACGACATACCAATAAAAATGAACGTTTCTTCTCTACAAATAGTAAAAATTCGTTTTTCCTCACTAGTGAGAAAAAAGTGTCGTATTTCAAGAATGTGTCATTTGAATTGTGCACGTAATACTTTGTTAAACAATTTAATTTAATATACATTTATTCTTGTTTAATATAGTATCTTATATTTTGACTTTAACAATGTTACCCTACATTTTTTGGTAAGAAATACATGGCTGGCAACATTGCGCTATGACAGGTTGAGTCCTGTAACTAATTAATTTTTGTGGTTTGAATGTCATAATATCAGAAATTTGAAAGTGTGAATTTAGAAAATATCGTGCAAAAAATAGCATACGCAACTTGTGCATAACAGTATTCGGAAATGCCACCCTTCGTGCGCTTACGTACTCCAGAGAAAATGTCATTTGAATAGAAAATAATCACGCAAACGGAAAAAATCTCATAGTAATATCCTTGCTAAACATAAATCTGATTTTAGGAATCCCAACCTCCTCGGAACCCTCCACCCCATAATCACAAAAAGGGTTAAATTCCTTTGATCAGCTATAACTTGCGATGCCGTGCTCGTACAAGAGGTTCAAAGTGATCATTTTGCATAGAATTTTGCGCGCTCCAGTTTTAGTACTGTTGACCAAACTCGAAAAATCGATATTTTTTTAGGTATAAGCTGAAAAATAAGTTTGTCAGAAACAAATGGCTTGGCTTAGATTGGCAAAAATTGATGAGTCCAGGAGTCTCTGAAAGACAACCATTCTGTTTAGTTTTTGGTCCTATCCTCTCACGAATTCGAGATGTCGATACTTTTTCAAAAGTATCGGTTGCAGGCGCTTTTTGTTTTATCATAGCCTTCCAGGGAGGCCAAATCCAAGATTACATGTTCATTTTGAGTATTCGGACACAAACGGGCTGAATCAACCCATTTCTAATACGATTTTTCGCTGTTTCCTTTACACTTTCTTTAGCGTTTTCCTCGGTCAAACTTCTCAAACTTTTTTTTTAATTTTTGGCCGCAAAAAAAAACGCCCAATCTGAGTGCACTAGCGTGACATTGCGTCTATTTTGGGTGTGGGAATGGGGTGCAAGAGAATAATTTCAAAAATTTTCTCCTTCTCGACACCATAACCCGAAAAATGTTGATCCAATGAATTCGGGGAAGGATCAAAAATGTGAGGTAACAAAACTAAACAGAACAGGTTCTTTTAGAGACTCATAGAGTCGTGGCTTTCAGCTAGTCGGTATCCCAAAAAATCAGATTTATATTCATCAATATCTATGTGGTTTTTTCCGTTTGCGCAATTATTTCCCACTTTTTTAGGGATAATTTCCGCAGACTAATTCCAATTTACATTATTGTTACATTTTGTAAGGGAAGTTTTGTTTCATGTAGTCACAATGGACGTCCTTTCACACTTAATATCAGTGGCGGCTCGTGGTCAATCATACTGGGAGGTCAAAAATTAATTTAAAAAATAGGCATACTTAAAAAAATATAAATAACTCAAATGCACCGCAAAATTTTATACAATCTACAATTTTGTTCAAAATATGGCAATTTTTCAAAACATTCTCATTAAAATCTCTAAGGGATTTCCTATAAGCATTGTCTAGCTGTGTATGAATATCAACATTTCCTACGGTTGCAAAATTTACCGAGCATTTCATGTGTTCTGCAGACGAAACATGTTTTTTTATTTCCTCTTTTAAATGTTTTCAATCTCTGACACCGGATTTGGACTATAGCGAGTCTGACGAGTCTTTAGAAAATAATAAACAAACAAAACAGTAAAATACATTTGATACTTCACAACCACATATCCAGTTAGCTAAATCGTACATTACCTTGCGAAAGTTTCGATGAACATCTTTATTTTTGTCTTTGCTAGTCTGTCGTAAACTTAGTTCTGGCAAAGGACGACCATTTGCCTTGAACTCAACTAATTTTGTAAAATTAAGTTTGTTAGCACTTTTTAGTTGTTTAATTTTCTGCACTACCGACATTTTCTATTATAGCGCATGCACACGCGAATCAAAAATAGTATTTTTACAAAACAACACAACAACAGTAAAACATATCAATATAAATTCTTAAATTGATTTAAACACGCGAAAATCGAATAAAAATCGAGCGTAGTTGTACACCCTATACGAAGTCAACGTAAACTGCGGGATCCGGCTCATGACCCAAAGTTGATTATTGTTTCGGACGTTCGCGTTTATTCGGGCGCTGCACGTTTTTCGAGTTTTTCTGGGTAGATCTAATTCAATGAGGACAATTCGCACCGCCAGCCCAAGGTTGAAGAGGATGAATTACGAACGACGGCCGATAAATTTTAAGTTATTGTACTTGCGACTTAATTACCTACTTTAATAAAACACGTAATAATGAATATTTTTTTATATATTGTCAAAATTTTTGGGAGGTCATTGACCAAATGACCATATGGACAAGCCGCCACTGCTTAATATACCAGGACGCTAGGCCGATGCACAAAGGATGACATTACTGTAAGATTATGTTTTATACTTTTATGACTTGTACGTAGGTGTTTGCTTTATGTATTTTCAACAAATTACACATTTTCTGCTGCATTATTTTAAAAGGCATAGAAGAATATTTGCAAACTCATTAATTTACCATTGTTTCTAAAAAAAATAAGTGATAACTGTGATACCTTAGGGGATAAAATTTGTGTTCGTGTTAATGTTAATATAAATGATAAAAACGTGTGAGGATTTTTTTTTGATAAATACATATCAGTAACTAGTGACTTAGGCTGTTACATTGGTAAAGGACAGCATTAGGGTACTGCAAAAAAGGTATAGTATTTTCAAATTTTTGCACACTGATCCTACTTTCCCATAAAGGCACACAAACAATTGTGAGGCTTGTTGGCTACTCTAAAATAGGACTTAATAGGATGTTTGGTGCAGTGGGAGAATGTATGATTGCAAGAATTATCTAAAAAAATTAAACTACACGTTTTAATCGATTTGAGTTTATATTCGATGTAAAAACAAGCAAGGTGTTGGCTCAATTAAGAAAAAAGGTGAAAACAAAACGCGTAGAAGAAATATCGTAGTCATTACCAGTGACTATATATCCCAGACTTTCAACCGCTTTAATTGGGGACCAATACCGGTAGATGTAGTGTGCATGTTTACGAAATCTTTGTTATATATTTCAATAATTAAACACACCAATAAACAAATTAAAATGGTTTTTTTAATAAATTTCAATGTTTATTAAATGCTTTATGGTTAAGCCAGTGTAAGTGGCGATGCAAGTGACTATGCGACTCCTATTGATCCCACGACATCTATCGGTACTGGTCCCCAATTAAAGCGGTTGAAAGTCTAGGATATATAATCACTGTCATTACGTTCCAAACAAGCTTTAACTGCAAAGCATATTTTAAATTGTACAAAAACAAAAGAAACCATTTTTGTGTTTGACCAAATACATCAACAAATAGGTGATTTAGGTTTGAGGAATGTTATACAAGGTATCTTAACCTCTAAGGTCAAAATTGGATATATCAAATTTTGACCCAAGAGGTTGGAGACATCCTGTATTCAATGTATACACGATAGCGATTTCCACTGTAGGGATCTCGAAACGGTAAGAGATTGAAGGTCGGTTAAATAAAACAAAAGTTGGATGTTTGAGGGGATGTGTTTATGATTTTATTGATAATAAAAATTGATATTTCTGATTTCGGTTTTGATTATTTTTTGACTTTATTTAAAGAGATGCTAAAATGGACATCGCTTTTCATTGCCACTTTTCTAGCTCTATTTAATATTTAATACACCGTTTCGTTTTTTAGTAACCACAATCAACCTTATTTTTTAATACACAAAAATATTATTTTTGCGTATTTAAATTCTAACCTCTAATCTGCATTCAGCGATATATTACACTTTATATTTTTGATATAAATATATTTCAGAGGAGAAAATTAATATTCAATGTAAAACTTCGAAAACCTACGATTAAAATTAATACCAGAAACATTAGATACAAATATTATAAAATTATGTTTTGCAAATAAATAATTTACAGATATATACGAAGGTGATAGTTGTTGGTTGCACCAATACAGAATTCCAAGGTTGTCTGAGAATACGTATCAGTTATATTTCCAGAAATATGAAATGGTACTTATACAAAATATGATTTTATAATAATTTTACAGTTATCTAATGTTTCTAGTGATAGTTTGAATGGTAGGTTCTTGATGTTTTACATTAAGTATAATTTTTTCATCTGAAACACATTAAAAATATAAAGCGTGATATATATCGTTGAATTCAAAAAGAATTTAAATACGTCAAAAATAATTGGTGATGGTTGTTAAAAAACGAAACGTTCAATCAAAATTTAAATAAACCTAGTAGAGTTAGAAAAGTTGCCATAAAAATGTGCTGCTTTTTGATATTTCTTTAAATAAAAAAACCAAATCAGAAATTTCAATTGTTTTCATTTATCTCAAAAACTAAAAGAGATTTTTGAGTTATACAAAGACCATAAACACATCCCCTCAAATCCGCAACTTTTGTTCCATTTAACTGACTTTCAATCTCGTACCGTTTCCGACAACTTAACAAAAAGAGAATGGGAAAGTGTAGATCTGCGTTATCTATCACCCTAGATCTAAAAAATGTTTTCTTCAAAATATTTCGGATTAATACAAAAATGAGATTATAGCAAAAAATTGTTCATGCCTACAAAATAAATAATTTACATTTTCGTAAAAAAATGATGATAACGGTCCATTATGATTTTCGGAATTATTCAAGCTTATATAAGAATCAATTAATGTAACGATGCGTGACAGGCAGATAGTATATATAAGCTTCCTATTGTTTTTAATTTTAGAATCGGTTTGGTGATGATGATAGCTTAGCTATTGAAACACGTGTCCGAGTAAAGATTTTTGGTGTTTTTCAGTTTGTTATCTTTTGTAAGTTAATAGTTTTGATTTTGACAAAAATAATATCTCGTTTATAAATAGTTCTAATAAAAATCCACATTAAAGTTAATGGTAATAGTGTAGATAAATAAACATTTAAACAATACTTTTGACATGATATTGATAACCTTCATGTAATTTATGCCAAATTACTTGATATTCATAATTCTAAAGAAACTAGTCAACAGTTTCAACAAACGGTATTTTAAACATATTAAATAATTTTTAATTAAAATATTTCAAATGTTATCCTATTAAATTAACCCCTTTTTTTGAATTAATTGTAAATTCAATCCAATTTTAAATTGATAACATAATTGACAAAGAAGTCATCTTTCCTCTTAATTAGTTATAACTGCTTGCTTAAAGGTTGTATCACCCATTACTAGTATATCATATTAATTAAAATTAATTTATGCGTTGATAGGTTTGTTCATTCACGTCATTTTTTATACCAACAATTTCTAGTTCCTGATGAAGCCAATACTCATTGGCGAAATATTAAAATAAACATTTTATAAATTACCACATTATCTCGGTCTAATCCCGAAAAACTTTTTTTAAATATAGAAATTATGAATAAGGATTCATGTTTTTTATATTTAACCTTAGTTCATTGTTGGATATCAGGTTTTATTTTTTCTTAAATACCCGTAATTTAATATATCATACTTCAAAATTCATAAGAAATAAACGAAATGCCCTTCATCAGTCACGTAAACATCCTTCAACGTCAACTTATTTTTAACTAATACAAAATTAAAAGATTTATCTTCTTTTTTCAATCTGACATTATCACAATCAAGTTTAAATTGTAAACCATCCAGTTGTAGGATGCTAACTAAGCAACATTAGGAAACAATTGTATTTCTAATACGTTGTGTTGTTATCACTAACTGACCTGCTAATAATTACTGTAATAAAAGTAAAACTAAACGAATTATAAATCTGGGTATAATTGTATGCGTATACTAGAAAAGTGACTCTGTTTCTTCTGTTCTTTCAAATAATCTAACAGGTTTTCAAACTTTTGTAATACAGATACGTATGTTATTCTAAATACGACTATGGCGATTCATTTTGTATTTAGACTTTAAACGATACACAAAAATGACAAATTTCGTTATTTTTAAATAGAAAATTTATAAATTTCAAATAAAAATTAATTTTATTTGAATTTTAAACCTATAACAAAATTGTATGCGGAAACTAAAAAATATCTGCTTTAACTCATTTCTTTCTGCTCTTTTCAAATATGCAAAATGTTTTTGAAAATTTTCTATTTAAGTAAATACTTTTTTTGAAAAGTCCGAACCTGAATTAACATTAATGTTTATACGCTATTAGATACTTTATCGAACAAGGAAAATATGTATCGAATATAAAGAAAATTCACAATGTGGTTCGTGAGTTATAGGCAAATAAAGAAATATACAAAACAAATAAAACACCCTGTATCTTGGTTATAAAGGATCGGCAACATGGATAATATATTTTTTTGAGAATCCTCATGATGTAGGTTATCTAATCCTAACGAATGCGCATTTACCAAATGAATCACCCTGTATATGTACCAACCACAAAAAATTAAATTCCTAGAGCATTCAATTGAATTAATTAATAATAATAATATTTTACTTCCAAGATTGTGGTCAAAAAAGATTTTGTGGTTACACGTCCAGAAAATGTGTTACTTCGCCTCCGCAATACCACTCACACTCGCAAAAAAACAATTTCTAGCCTAGTGACTTAAATAACTATCAAGAAATTATTAAATACTTGTTCCATAAACTTTGAAAGCCGCTGATTTTGCTCAAGTATAAAAACATAACTCAGAATTTGTAGATACAGCCATCGATGTATTGCATTAAGCTGCAAAAATTGTCAAGATTTCTATTTACTTAGTTTACATTACCAAAATTAACAAAACAAACAAGTTTAAGGGTGTTTCTACAATATGAACTTGGTTTGTTTTTATCATCTGTTTTAAAGTATTGAACAAACATGAATGATTGAGAATAAAATAGTATATAATTCCCGGTTAAAGGGTCTTTAAGTTGTCTCCAGAAAATTAGTATTACTAATTACTACAGGGCTTCTATAAACGATTCTCATCAGGTCAGCGTTGGAAAATTTAATAAATGCAAATTTGCCGCCTAAATTATTATTAAATTAAAATTAATTATTATCCCTGGTTGTAACTGTATGTTGTTCTTCGTTTAACGTTAATTTCGTTCATTTAATTGCCAACTTGATACGACATTAATTTACAGAAACCCTGTATATATTAGTATATTACATACCCACCTCGATATGTAATATATTATTTCGATACTATGTCATTCGATAACCGCTTTTCATACTCTAATGAAAGTGTATACACCTTAGGTATATAACAAGAAAATATGAACAACTTAAATATTTTATTCAAATTGTTTCAGAAATGTAGACATTTAAAACTTTGGAACGTGCTTACATATTTCTAAAAAGTCAATACTTGAGTAAGTCGAAGTTTCAAATGTATTCAGTAGTTTTAAATGCAAGGCAGAATCGTGTCGGTACATCATAATTGTTCATGTATCTGTGTATCAATATAATAATCCGATGAAAGATATATATTTCCTACTATAAATTATTAGTAATTGGATTGTACTTCATTGAGGAGGGGCACCAAAAAACCACTATGACGTTTTTTCAGGCAACGTTTCGTCCGCCACTTGAATAAGTGTAAAAAACACATGGATATTAAACAAACACAAAATAAATTAACAATTAAATGTAAATAAATATCTCTGATACAACACATACTCTATACGTAGAAACGAACAAACATGAATATTTGTTTTAAAGGACTGAAGAAGTGCACATTTTGCTGCACGAAACGTTGCCTGAAAAAACGTCATAGTGGTTTTTTGTGCCCCTCCTCAACAAAGAACAATCCAATTACTGATAAATCCGATAGTTACTATTAAGAAATATTTATAGGTTGAACTTCTCTCTTTTGGTGTAAAGAGTCAAAAACAATTTTATTAAAAATTATAGATTTACTTCTATAACTTCGTCACGTACTAAAGATATGTTTTTAAATGGATCTACCTAAAATTGCTGACCATATTCGGATGTACGTTCGTCATTCTTTTTAAAATAAGGTTGCACATAGTTCCGGAGTAGTTTATTCACTAATTTCTATGAAAATCATTCTTAAATGAACAATTTTTACGACTAACTGAAAAACGCCAAAAAACTGCAACAAAAATTTCTGAATTACAATAGTTATTTGTGTCACTAGGCCAGAAACTGCCTTTTTGCAAGTGTGAGCATAAAGTTATGAAATACTCGCAAAACAGATTATAGACGTGTATCTATTTTTAAAATAAATTTTGTGTAAATTTTGGACACTAAAGAATTATTTTTGGGGTTAGTATAAGCTGAATTTGTTTTCTAATTTAAATTCAAAAATTGAGTAGTTGCTATTGTCTTTTTATAATTGCTATAAAACAAATAAATGGAAGATACACATATAACGGTACACTTCGTTAAGTGGTACACAATGTGGTCGTAAGTCAATAAAGAATCGGTTTTGTTGGTATATTCAAAAACTTATAAGTGAAGCACCTAATAAAGATTACCTCCTAATAAAAAGTATAATAAATAAGTACCTTCTCTGTATCCAAATAAGTGGTTATAATTAAATATAAACTTTCCTAAACTAACTTAACGAAGGAAGAAAACTTAAACATCTTAAACTCACTGAACCTACCATATAAATAACTTCGAGTACATATTCAGAAGTTTCAAAATTATAGATTTCCTGCATAACAAAACTATGACGGCTTATTATGCAGTTCCAAAAAATATTATTCAAGAATCTGTAGGTGGTATAATAAAATTGATAATCAATTAGAAAGTCAACCAGCTCTCCCTTACCACGACACCAAGTTCATTCTCTTCATTAATGTTCAAAATTTTCAATGTTTTTCACAAAAATTCGTCAAATTTGTTAATGTCGTGTAATCAATTACATAAACATTCATAACACATTACTAACACTTTTATTCAATATAACTTATTATACAATGTAGCATCATAGTATGGCAGCCAAAGTGCTCTTTGGATCAGAGATGGTACCGTAGTGATATTTGTATCTACGTCTCACAGACCACCGTAGCGTAAACATATTTTACACGACAAAAGTGAAACTTTTAAAGCAAATTCAAGGATGTTCGTCTTCCTGTAAGATTAAATCGAAATTCGGGACTTCGGACTCATCTATAGCCCAAAATCGAACAGAAATTAAGCAAAATAGAATCTTAGTCAAACAGATGCATTGAACTCAGACACCAACCCAAGTCATTTGAAAGTCGACACTTAACTAGAGTAGACACGTTATTACCTGCCAATTCGCGAGTTGATTAAGGATTGCTTGCAGTCGCACCACTGTGTTTAACAAGGAAGCGAATTCTAGTCAACGATTTCTTATGCAACTTTATTTTAAGATGAACGAATCTATTTGTGCAGATTTTGATTTTCAGGTCGAATTTAGATTTAATAAGTTGCAGATTGTGATTGACTAATTCGAAATGGAATTTATGTGCGTCCTAAGCCCAGGTAATAACTATGTTTTAAATAACAGCAGGATAATTATAACCTACAATATTAAAAGTGAATAAATGTACAAATAAATTCATGTTACATACAGTAAAACTTCCAACATCTTGGGCTTTGCGATTTATAATTAAGTGCAAACGGTTGAATTCTTGATCCAAAATCTTACATAAAACCACCTTGAAATTATAGTTATCAACAATTGTGATTATGATATGACGCATGCGAACGGATTGACCTGCCCACTAGCATTAACAAACTTTACTAAATTTTTACCGGCGTAGGCGTGTAATCAACGGTTTTCCAGCCGATTTTGACGATTTTAAAGTTAGTGTTTCTAGACGGAGGCTTAAAAAATAAATTAACATTCGATCATCTCAATATATCGGTAAATCAACAAAATTAATTTGTGGATCAAATAGGTATACCTACAGAAATAAAAACTTCCCTTGCCTTTAGCAACAAATTCGGTTTTTTGATTTATCCCAAAAATGTCGATTTGGTCAACCATATCGCACACGTAAAAACGTTGCTATTAAACAAATAATATTCCAGGCCCATACTGAGGACGACTGGACCCTTTTAAGGAAGGTTGAATGTAAATAACAAACACAGTGTTTCTGGTGGAGGCGACGTTTTGCACCCTGATGTTGGGGCTTCTTTTAGGCCAGAGCCAGATTAAATTGGTCTTGTAATGATACGATGAATAAATTAATTTGGCACTGGCCTAAAAGAAGTACCCACATCAGGGTGCAAAATGTCGCCTCTACCAGAAAAAGCGTGTTTGCTATTTACATTCAATCTTCCTTAAAGGGGTCCAGTCGTCCTCAGTACGGTCCTGGAATAATATTTGGTTAATTTTACGAAAGGAAAAATCTTTTCAACATACGTTGCTATTAAAATGTCCGACCGCAATTCAGGACGTAAGAAGAGAAAAAGTTACTAACATCATAACTAACTTTATGTTACAACATTGATCTATAAATATCAATCCTTATCATAACATCTTCAAACAAACAAAAAATTTCTCAATAAAAACGCAGAGGTTGTCATCCTTAACGCGGACAAAGGTGCAGTAACAGTCGCCATAGATAAACTAATTGTACATCTCAAAAACAAAAGAACTACTTGCAGACCAATCAACAGCCTTTGACACCTGGAATCTGCTAGCTAATAATCCTCAACTCCCGACAGTCAACACACAAAAAGAATGGGAAGCCCCGATTCTAGAGAACCGGTGTGCGCGCCTGCTCGAGAATGCAAAATCACCCTAGGATAAAGCTTGTCTCCTAGCGTGCTCGAAGAAAGAATCTCCCTCCCCGCCACTTGGAACTATGTTTGACGATGAATCCTTAAGGGTCGCAATTGGCCTTCGCCTAGGTGCCAACCTCTGCATCCTCACACATGCCGGTGCGTAAAAGAAGTAGAGGCCAACGGCAACCACGGACTAACCTGTCAGAAAAGTGCAGTAAGAATTTCCCGTTACTCGGCGATCAACGACATCATCAAAAGAGCACGTTCTTCTATAAACGTCCCCGCCATTTTAAAACCCACAAGTCTTTTTCGGATAGACGGAAAACGCCCTGATGGCTTATCAATTATGCCATGGTCCCAAGCAAAATGTTTTGTGTGGGATGCCACTTGTGTGGATACTTTGGCTGCCAGCTACCTCTCCTCAACTTCAAATACTCCCGGAGTGGCAGCTGCCACAGACGAAGCCCACAAACGTCAAACGTATGCGGCCATGCCCAGTCAATATATCCATGTCCATTTGCAGTGGAGACTTTTGGAGTTTTTCGAGATGAAGCCCTTAATTTAGTTCCTGACCTGGGGTCTCGGCAGCGAGAAAAGACAGGGGAACCCAAATCCACAGCTTTTCTGACCCAAAGGATCAGTGTCGTGATTCATAGGGGAAACGCCGAAAGTGTGTTAGCAACTATTCCCCCTTCAGTCAAATTTTTGGAAATATTCACATTATATTGATTTAGGAGTATCAATCAGTCCAACAAGATCGAACCAGTATTATACAAAATCGTAACAATAAACTAGTTTTGGAATTATATAAAAAGACATGTAGATTAATTAACAAAAAAACACGTGACTATTGACATCTGTCCTTTAGACCTATTAGTCAGCGGTACTAACAGCCCAACCATTAAGATATCAAATTTTTTAGTCAATATTCTATCCAGTACATTAAGTAACCTTCCTAAAAAGGCAGACATCAAAGATTCCTTAAGTTTCGCACAAACTATGCAAGATTTCCAACTACCGCTTGATCTTGTTGTCGTCTCTTTTGATACCGTCTCATTATTCACAAACATTCCTACCGATCTAATCTTAGAACTAATAAAAACTAAATGGGTTCAGATTAGCCAGTACACTACCCTAAATGAAGATTCTTTCTTGAAATACATTACTTCTTCAACAATGTTTTTTCATCTTTGATGGCCAATACTATAAACAACTAGAATGAGTCCCAATGGGAGGCAACTTAAGCCACGTTCTTGCTGAAATCACTATAAATTTTGTTATCAATAAAATAATTACTACCGTTTCCATTTTCTGTATTAATGTGTAGACAACATTGTTTGTGGATTGCCAAGGAACTAAATTAATTATACCTGATCAACGTTTTGTGGCGGCATACATTTCGCTACCAACATTAATTTAGCGAACGTTTAAATTTAAAGTTTCACAATTTGCATCAATAAAAAAAACAGTTTCATTATAGCAAGCAAGTTAAAGTTCATAATACTGCAAACGCATAACGCTTTAGCTTATAAATACGTTAACACAATATCAAGTAAAGATATATAGCGTAAATGCAGTAGTACGTTAGTAACCTAACACTAATCCAATTACACATCGAGCATGTCCATGTGCCGCAAATAAAAGTTAGTCGTATATCTCCTCATCCACCACCTTGACGCAGATATAATACCAAAGTGGTGACAACCCGACGTTCAACAATGATACAATGATACGCATTTGACGGAAGCCACACCAGGGTAGCACAGCCACCAAAACGCAAGTACAGATACAAATGTTTCTCGCTTGATTGGCGCAACGCCCTACAACCGCTTCTACATTAATTTGCGCGCCAGCTATGGACACCATCAACAACACTATGCCTGTCATAACTGGACCCTCCAACGCTGCGCCCGCCAAGGACAACCTCGACAGCGTCACCATCACTGACCACAGAGGAGTTTGCAACCCGCTTACATTTCCAACTGCGATGTAACACATCCCACGCATCAATTCCATCGTATTAAAAAACAACCCGCGCATCATCCATAACGCCACATCTACGTCTCGAAACGACAAGGCTGTCCGCGATCACGCACACACATTCGACACCCGGAACTCAACAGGCCCAGACTTCATTGCTCACCTATGCTGGAGCAACGCGCTCGCCTACACGACATGAAGCTTGCGACCCCGGTTCCGGACACCTTCGCCTGTGAAATACAGGAATCGCTAGAGCAACGAGCTCGCTCGCACCCTCATTCGTCACGCGACTGCTGGCCTAACCTTTGAGATACTGCCTGTCGCATTCAGGTACCATGGGCGCATACACATACCTCACAAAGCGTACAAAGCCCAGTTGCAACGTCTCATAGCAGTCGACACACCCTCGCAACAACAGCAACCGAAGCAAACAACAACATCAAGAACATCACCGAGTACAGCAGCAACTACGACACCACCACCAGAAACGGAAAGAAAGCCACACACCATTACTCGTTCTGGGAGACACGTACATTTTTCCAACCAGAGTTAAATAAATCTGCATACAACCCAGCATCTGTATCGTGGTAAAATTTTTCAACAGTGGCCAAAGAATAACTGTGGCGGCATACAATTCGCCATGAACATTAATTTAGCGATTTTAAGTTTTACAATTTGCATCAATAAAGTAAACAGTTTCATCGTATCTAGGTCGCACACCTTAATATGTAAAGCAAGCAAGTTAAAGTTCATAATACTGCAAACGCACCAGGCTGCTTAGCGTAAATGCAGTAGTACGTTAGTGACCTAACACTTTTAACTCAGTTGTTAATCGGTGTATCATATGTGCAAATAAAACTAGTTTTTAACATAACGTCGTATATCGCCTCATCCATCAACGTTGGCTTCTACAAAAATACCAAAGTTTATTTCCATACACCCAAAATTTCAATTTACGGTTGAGGTAGAATGTAACCAATCAGTTCCTTTTTTAAATACAAAACAAATTAGAACCACTCACAATAAAATTATTATACACTAAACCAACTTCTTCCGGAAGATATATTAACTATAATTCTAACCACAAATTGAGTCAAAAAATTAATACCCTAATAGAATAACCAAAATTACACATAACAACCTACTGAAGAAAAATTTAGTCAAACTTTCCAACTTGTTCATTAATAATCAGTTTCCGACGCCCCTGGTCAAAAAAATAATTTTCAACAGTGCAAATACTTCACAATCAGACGATAATCCCACAATTACTAGATTAGTCAAGATAAGTACTGCACCATGAAGATACAAAAATAGTGTTTTACAATCCATCAACCTTAAATCAACTTTTCTCAAGAATAGACGATAAAACTGAAGACCTAATAAGTTTTAATGTAATTAATTTATTGTTTTCTTTGTGGCAATTGTTCTAACATCTATATTGGACTCACAACTGATTGACTAAAGACCAGGATAAATAATCATAAAAGTGATATCAAAACGAAAAAAACGCGTTGTGCTTTATTGTTACATGTTTTAAATAACAACCATAATTTGGATTTTAAGAATATCTTGATTCGAAATAGTTCTAATAAAAAATCCACATTAAAACTAATGGAAAATGGTGAAGGTCAATAAACATTTAAACAATACTTTTAACTTTAGATCTGATATTGATAACCTTCATGTCATTAATGTCAATTTATTTGATATTCATAATTCTAAACAAATTAATCATCTTAGCTACCAACAGTAATAAAACATTTTTTTTTAAACATTTTGTATATAGTATATAACGGTATTAGGCCGACATGGGTTATATCCACATCGACCGAATCTTTTTTATAGTTTTCGTGATCCTTCAAACAATATTCTTTTAAATTATTTTCATATTTAATTCGGCTTTAGATTACAAAAATACATTTGGAACAAGTAATATTCTAAATGATTTAATGGTGGGTGTGCAGCAACCGTTTACGTTGACAACAATAAGCAAACAAAAAATGCAATGAGAAAGTGGTGAAAACGTTTTTCTTGAATGTTATCAAGAAATCCTCGATAAAGCGGCTGTAGTGACTGAAAAATTATTGCCTACAAAAACAAAAAATAAGTACAAAAAAGAATATAATGAATTCTGCCAGTAAAGAAAAAGCAAAAAAAATGAAGGCGTTAACAAAACATTTTACTGTGCTATTGCCAGGGTTATCAAAAAGCTTTGCCCCAAATTCTTTATGGAGAAAAAACTCAATGCTGAAAATCTGTTTTAAACTTCATGGAAAATGTTACGGTTTTGAAGAAAAAATCGGAATTCTACAAGCCTAAGAAGGCAAAGGTGTTGTTGGGTTACCCTTCTTCATTTGGCGGACTGTAAACACTACCCTTACAACATATGTACAGCATACTTAACTATTTTCCCCACCCTTAGCGCAAGCGTTTTAGGAACTCAACATGCTCCGCCGCCTTGAAATTACATTTCAAAATACAATTTTTAACATAACATAATTCTTACAATAAAATGGAATAAACTACATCTACTACATTGGTACAACAAAATTTGAATTACATTCTAGCACTATCCTTCACTAGTGTCAATTGGTAGTACACTTATTTTATTGATTGCTCGTTTTAATACACCATTTGATGTCTTTATCGATACTACGCGAACTATACCATCACTTCCCTCATGGACTTCTAAAATTCTTCCAATTTCCATTGTAGAGGGGGTAAATTGTCCTCCTTAATGATTACCGAACTACCAATTGCAACATTTTTAGTCTTCTTCCACCATTTCGATTTTGCTTGAAGTTCGCAGATGTATAATTTAGACCAACGTTGCCAAAAATGCTGGGCCATCCTTTGTTGATATTGGAACCTCAATAATCTGTTCATCGAAATGTCAAACAGATTTGGTTCAGGTAAAGCCGACGCATTTCGTCCAATCATGAAATGTGACAGCGTCAGGGGTTGTAAGTCATTTGGAGACGTGGATAAAGAATGTAGTGGTCGTGAATTTAAATATATTCTCAATATGCGTTAAAACGGTCATAAACTTTTCTAAAGAAACTAAAGCATTCCCCAGTACTCTCCATAAATGCCCTTTGATTGATTTGATCTACGCCTCCCACAGTCCACCAAAGTGAGGACCGTTTGACGGTATAAAATGCCATTGAATTTGTTCTTTTTTAAATTCTAAACTCAAGTTTTCACTATTTTTTCTCAAAAATTGCCCTAATTCTTTTAATTGTGATGTTGCTCCCAAAAAATCCCTTCCATTATCTGAGTACACATGCGACGGTCTGCCTCGCCGCGAAATAAATCGCCTAAACGTCATAATAAAAGCATCGCTAGTTAAGTCGGTTACAGGTTCTAGGTGTATCGCCTTTGTAGTAAAGCATATGAACAGACAAATATAACATTTAAAGATACTTTTACATCATCCGGCTTTAGCCTCCACAGTAATCAATTCCCGTAGCAAAAAATTGATGCGATATGATTACCCGATTTTTAGGTAAATTGCCCATTACCTAAATCTAATGATTTACTTTAAAACATTTAATACATTTATGTACAATACTCTTTGCTAAACTTTTCCCATCTATAGGCCAGAATCTATCTCGTATTGATGCTAATATTAATTGTGGACCTGCATGTAATAACCTAACATGCTCACGTTCTAGAATTAACCTTGATAAAATGTGTTTCCCTGATATCAATAACAGATATTTTTACTTAATTAAAATTTAAATGTTTTAATCGACCTCCTACTCTAATAAAACCTTCCTAGTCGAAACATGGCGAAAGGTATATATAATTTTTCTTTATTTTAATCCTACTTGTGTCTCTTAAATACTCTAACTCGTTGGAATAGCTATAAATTTGCGATAATTTTATCAAACATTTCATTGAATAAATTTCCTAATTGCCTATTTGATTTTTGTTTCCAGTTTTAATAAAATCTAAAACACTATGCTACCGTACGTTGTAATTTTGTTAAATTTGACGTATAACGAAATGGAAATACCTCAGCGTTTTGCAAATTTGAGATCTATCGGATCCTCATTTTCAAATGTATCTTCCCCCCAGTAATTTTGTGATGCCAACCATGATGGACCACTACACCGTATAGAATTAATAAAATTTGTTACTGTGCAGCCCCTAGATATTAAATCCGCAGGATTGTCTTTAGTGTTTATATATTTCTAATCGTTAACGTTTGTCAGTTCAATAATTTTCGATACCCGATTTGCAACAAAAGGTTTAATTTTACTAAAGGCATACGTAACCAACATAATACGATATTTGAATCACACCAAAAAATAATCTTATCAAATTTTATGTATAAAGCCTTTCTTACCTTTGTTACTAAATAAGCCGCAAGGAGAGCTCCGCACAATTCTAAACGTGGAATTGTAGTATTTTTTAATGGAGCTACTCGTGATTTTGCCGCTAGTAAATTGCAATAAACATTTTCTCCTTTGACTACTCGTATGTAGACACATGCCCCATATGCTAGTTCTGAACTATCACAAAAACAATGCAATTCAATTATATCGTAAATTGTACCAATAACATAGCGCTGAATATTGACATGGTTTAAGTTTGAAAAACCCTTTAAAAATACATTCCATTCTTTTTTTATTGTTTGTGGTATTTGATCATTTCAATCTGCCTTACAGCGCCATAATTTTTGCATTAGAATTTTCCCAGTTACTACATATGGGCCTACCAAACCTAAAGGATCGTATAATTTTGATATGCATGATAAAATGTCCCGTTTCGTGGGGTTATGTTGTATCCTCGTATTTATTATTAGTGTCATAGTTTAATACATCATTTTTATATTCCCAAATTAACCCTAATGTCCTTTTATTAAATTTTGAATCCATCGATATTGAACATTTACTATTTTCTTTTCCTAATTGTTGATTTATTTCCTCACAATTACTTGACGATTTCCTCAAATTAGAACATGCTGAATTTAACAGTTTTAATTCTTTATATAAACTAATTGCTTTCTCTTTTGTATTGCAACCTGTTAGCAAGTCGTTGACATAAAAATCTTCTAAAATTACTCTAGATGCTGTGCTATGCAGGTCTTTATTTACATGTCCAAATTCTAATAGCAAGGTAAGGAGCTGACCCTGTACCGTACGTAATCGTATTTAATTTATAATGTTCTAATTTTTTGATGTTTCCTCTCTCCACACAATCATTTGTAACTGTCGTTGTTCCGATTTGACCATTACTTGTCTATACATTTTTTCGATATCCGCCGACAGAACATATTTGTGACACCTAAACCTTATTAAAATGTTAATTAATTCTTGTTGGATAATTGGACCTGTATATTGTATATCATTGAGTGCTGCACCATTAGACGTTTTACAAAACCCGTCAAACACTACTGTCAACTTAGTAGTTAAACTATTATTATTTAAAACCCCGTGATGCGGTAAATAGTAATTATCCCCATCATTTCTATTACGTGGTATCTGAACCTTTGTCATATGACCTAACTCCTTATATTCTCCCATAAACTTTATATATTCAGCCCGTAAATGATTATCCTTCTCTAATCTCCTTTCCAAGTTTAAAAATCTTTTAATAGGTGTATCTACGGAATTACCTAATGTAGGAGTTGGTTGTTTAAATGGTATAGAAACAATAAATCGCTCGTTATTACCACGCTCTGTGGTTGTTTTAAAATGATGCTCACAATATATCTTCTCGTGAAAAATAATTTTGGTTGTTGTGACATTCTTCTATCTCCCAAAATTTTGATAATTGTTGTTCAATACTCACGTTTTCATTTACAGCTAAATTACATACAATCTTTCGTTGATTCTGCTTATTGTAAAGAACTTTCCCTGCAATATTTATTTAATTCCTTTTCGTCGCATATGTCCCAAATTTCCGATTGAATATTACAAAATTCCCCAAAACATGATTCTAATGCCAATACCCTAGTTTTTAATTCTATTATGTTCCCATTAGAAATATTATCCTTTTCTAAAAATGCGTTTAAGTAAGTTTTAAAGCACGTCATTTGTTGTTTTTTCCCCGCCCGTCTACGTACTAACAATTTTAAATCCTCCATAATTAACACAGATTGAGAATACAACTAAGATAAGGAAAAGGAACAGACTAACTTGACTCCAATAACCCCGAGAAGTGATCCGCCACCTTGATCCAATGCCGCTGTGTTGATTAATTTTGTACTAGTAGACGAGTGCCGCCAACTGGTCACTTGTAGAATGGATTTTTCTAATTCGGCTCGATTGACCATATGTTGGGTTACCCAATAAATACAATACGACGTGTTGGTACTAACTTGTTTATTTTAACTTAACCTTCTTCATTGAGCGGACTGTAAACACTACCCTTACAACATATGTACAGCATACTTAACTATTTTTCCCACCCTTAGCGCAAGCGGTTTCAGGAACTTAACAGGTGTTAACAACCAAACAAATCACAAATTTCTTTATGAAAGCACCAGAAGACGTTTTCTTATTGGAAAAAAGTAATATTATTATTCAGAATATATGGCGCTGTAGGCGCGAAGAACTTGTCAAATTGTCTCTTGATAATATTGAAGGCAATAGGCAATTCATAGTAGTCACCTTGGAAGACACAAAAAATAAATCTTCAAGGATATTACCATAACAAATGATAATACGCCTTTTAAGGGTTGTGAGTTATATGGGTATAAAGGTAAATGCAACGTTTTTAAAATTTGTAAACCTTGAAAACTATACTGGGCATACTACTATGTTTGCAGGTAATGGTGGTGATCTTTTCTCAATAAAACAATTTGGAGGATGGAGGTATCCGAACAATATGTGGAAGAATCGGCCAGTAAGAAAATCAAAATTTCTAAACAACTTTTTTAGTCAGAACCATCACACTTAGTAATTGATTGTGCCGCCAATGAAGAACAAAAAAACTTTGACCAAAACTGTGCTGGAACATTCGTTTTTTCAGGAAATGAAAATCGCACTTTCAATTTTCTAAACTGTTCACACTAACTATTATAGGATTGATAGTTTAAATGTTCCCATCATATTGTTAAATAAATAAATCGTGTACAAAATCATTGTAAATATTTCTGTGTTGTTAAAAAACAATGGCCATGTTGTTAAATTTTAACGGCCGTGGCCGTTATCGACCAGTCATGAAAACGGTACGGATATGATCAAATAACAATAAAGGATCACGAAAACATTTTAAATAATTTTAAATTAAAATATTTCAAATTCAATTTTTGTAAGTAGTTAATTCATGTTATAGTATTAAATTAACCCCTTTTTTTAAATTAATTGGAAATTTAATCCACTTTAAATTCACAACAAAATTGACAAAAAAGTCACCTTCCACTTCATCAATTATGATATTATCAATTAAAATTAATTTATGGTTTGATAAGTTTGTTCATAATTTTTAATTCATTCAATAATTTTAACGTTTGATAATCGAAATATAGTTGGCCAGGTACAGTTCAATCTCCATTCATTATCTCTAACATGTATACGAATCGCACATTTTTGTTTCAAGCAATTCGTTCATAAAATTAAAGTAATTTATCAGTAAATTAATTACGACTTTAATTATTGAATACTTCATGTAATTTTTATTGTAAGTATTAACATCATTCACGTCTTTTTATTTTTTGTACAAACAATTTTTTTTCCTGATGAAGCCAATATCTCATAGGCGAATTATTAAAAATAAACATTTTACAAATTACCAAACATGTCTCGCTCTAATCCCAAACACTTAACTTACTCTCAATAAAGCCTTCAACTTCTTTAAAAGAATATTATGTGTAAACATTAATTTTTAAATTTGCGTTTCGACCGCATAGGGAGAGTTGCAAAACATTTAGAGTGTGTTGGGGATACATAATTTGTTATTAAAAAATATAAATTGCTAAGGAAAAGGATTAATCAGGGAACGATAACGTCTTTAGGGGCTTTTTCAGTCTCTGTAATTCCCTACATTTTTTAAAAAATTAATGTACTACTCAATATGTATATATTTCAAAATTATTTTATGAAGAACCATAATTGAACTTGGAAGTTAATTACACTTAGATTTCTTTAATGTATTTTGCAATCATATTAGAGATGTATATAAATAAATGTAAGATAATTGTAGTTTGCCACCTCTTTTTTTTTTAAGTAATTACAACTGTAATGTATCTATGGGGTAAATTTGTTTTTAGTAATTTGTTTACTAATATGGAGTGCATCTAATTTAAATTGAAAACCAATGAACCAGAAATACAAAATCTTCTTTTTTTAATAATAATTGTTTACCTACAAGACCGAAAATTGATTCTTTACATATTGAGCAAATAAGTCCCCCAAAAACTTAGTTATTTATTAATAAAATATCTTTCGTATAATTTTTGTGCACATTACTTTTCACAGACTCCTCAGATTAATTGTACCAATAGAAAGTATCGTTTTAGATATTAAATAATAAATAACTAATTTATTTGTAACTTTAGCGCTATCCTTGTGCTATAGTTTTTTAAAAGAATTTATCAAAGAATCACTTTAACCTAAGAAATACTACATGATTTATTTAAAAAAATTAAGTTGATATCGTTTCCGCTTATACCGGAAGTTAGCTATTTCGTACAAAGTTGTTACGGAATTATTTTGTAATTTAGTTAACTAACAGAGAACAAAAGTAACAGCTTGGCCGGAAGCTATTCCAGTCGAGAGTGGGGTGGGAATACTTACGAGAAATTACAAAAAAGTTGTCACCCTGTATATAGAATTTATATGGCGCTATCTAGTGCAATAAATAGAGATAATAATCGAGAGCCACTAGGACCTCTCGATGGTCAAGAAAGAAAACAATCCGTAAAACAGAATCAAGTTATTATTATTACTACGATACAGAATTCCACAAGAAACATACGAACAAAACCACAAAATCTAAATCTAGACACAACAATAAAAGGCACAGGTTATTTAAAAATGCGAACCGAAGTAGTTCAACAATAAATCGTACATAATAAGCCTAGAAGAATAATGTTCACGAATCTTTTTGGTAAATAGCTATATCTTACTACGCCACTGGGTAATTAGTCCAAGAGCGACGCCTATGGTTATTATTTACGTTGGTATAACCTCAAGTCGTACCGAATAAAACTGAACTCTTCGCGAATACAGATATTAATTTATTCAAGGTTCGGCTAAATGTTGTTACCGACAAATTACAAATGGTTTGAACGAACACGTACCGAATCCCGTATACTAACTACAAATTAAATTAAGTTTTACCACACAGCGTCGAGATTTATATGACGGTCAAAAAGATCTTTCCATCGCATGTACAAACAAAGAAAATGTGCAAGTCACCCCGAAGAAAAACGAAATATCCACAAAAATTAGAAACTTACGGCGTGCTCAACAGTAACCAATTTTTTTCCCTATATTTGTTGGGAAAGTTTTTAATTCATCTAAGATTGATGTTGATTGATCATTAAAACACGCCGATCGAGAACGGTTGTAAAAATCAAAATGTCGAAATTTTCAAAAACCCAGAATGCACTGCGTTATCGCAACCACTAATTCTTTTGGTCGCATTCCACCACAACGCACTAAAGTACCGTCTCCACCCGGAATGAGGAATTTCGTCACCCAACAAAATAATACTGTAACAAAGTTTGGAAAATACTCATCTTGTATACTTGTAAAACTTTTCTTAATAAACTTTTGTCTATCATAGATAATAAAAGAGTAAATCAAGTGGCCCTGAGTTTACAATGATAAACGTGTATATGATAAAGTAATAATATAACTAACTTAATTTGGGTGTTGCAAAATACAAGTTTTAAACACATAGATTTATTTCCGATAAACACATAAATTAAAAGTTTGTTTGTAGAAATTAAAAGTTAATAAACAATTAACATCCGGTAAACGTAACAAAGCCAACTCAAGAACATTGCGTCGTAGCGCCGGAATATCACAGCGCCAAAATAGCTCGACGCTAAAAAGTCTTAGTGCCCAAATGCCCTGGCGCCAAAACGTCCCTGGCGCCAAAACAGCGGCGCATATAAGGTAGGCCAAAATGTTTCATTTCGAAAGGCCATCGTTAATTAAAATTTCTTTCGTTAACGCGAGTGGTCAGGTTCTTCAGAGGTCCTTTCATCTCTGATGTTGGATATCGACTACAATGTCGGAGATGAAAAGAAATTTCGGCTTTTAAACCCGAATTTAGACAACACTAATTCAAAAACAGGCTGCTAAAGCCTAAACCAATTTGTCAAAGTTAAGTAAGTTTGCAAAACCACCTTCGGTATTTTGATAATTATGACGGATGATTATACAACCATTTAATTGCTTTACAATTGATTTCTAAGGTAAGTTTTGTATCGGAATTATACTTCTGAAAAAGGTCAAGTTCAAAAATGTCGGTGAGTGAATTTCTTTGGTAAATCAAATAATCCCTTTCTGTACTTTATAAAAATTGGGTGGATGTCATCTTTAAGTTTTGGGGTAAAATGCCGGAAATTTTGTTACCGTTACCGTCTACTCTAACAATAAAAGGTAGGAAATTGGTTTAAGCTTTCGAGACCTGTTCGTTAACTAGCCCCGTCAAGATTTGGGTCTAAAGACCGTTATTGATAGAAATATTTTTCTAACCATTTGTTAATATAGAGTGGTCAGCTTCTTCAGATGTCCTTCCATCTCCGATGTTGAATTTAGCTTCGTATTTGAATTTGTTCAAAGAAGGCGGGTCAAATATAGTCGAGACAAAAATGAAGAATCAGAAGCGTTAATGATTAAGACGGTTAATGTCTCCAGACCTCCAAAAAGCAACTTGTCAAGAAATAAAATCTCACCATGAACGCACACAAGAACATTGTCATTCGTTTGAATGAATTAAACAACGTAGTTTGATGTGAAATAATAATAACCTCCTCCTAAACTTTCATTGTTTTTCTTCTTAATGAATATTCACAACGTTTCAATTGCTGTACTATCTGAAATCGTCATCAGGTGAATGCTATCAAACTTAGAAACTACTAGACTAAATATGAAGTATGAAACGCAAGCTGGCGGAACAGATGATTAAATAATAAAAATTTAGTGTAGTTTGAGTTGATTTATACGCTCGATCATTGGTTTTCATATGTTGCTTATCTCGACACTTGGTTGACTGAAGATCTCATTGATTGATGAATGCTGCTTCTTTAAATTATCTTTTACCAATGTTCCTCTCTGTGTGTGATCTTTGCTTAGGACTATTTCATTTGATGTTGGTCATCCCAGGAATAAATGTTAATGCTACTTTTTAATTGATTCGATAATTTTTGTATTGTCAACTTTACTCTTTATGACTGTATGTATGTTTTTAAACAATAAAATTTCACTTATTGTAATTGTAATTTTAATTTGAATGCGGCGTAGAATCAGCTAGCGTAGAAACGGCCAGTGTAGAACCGTCCCGGCGTAGAAACGGCGGCGATGAACTGGCGGCGTAGAACCGGCGGCGTAGAAACGTCCTAGACCCGTCAAATTGTTCTATTTTTTCAAATGGAACACCCTGTATACAATATTATCAATCGATAGGAAATTAAATACTGAATAAAAAGTGTCCTATAATTTTTTATCCTAAAGTCAAAAATGACAGAGTTATTGATGATTTTTTAAATAAGTTTAAAGTGGCTGTGATTTTAAAAACTACAATCGTTTGTTGTATAAATGTCATCAGGATTAAAATGTCAAATTAAAGTTTCACTGGTAAACAGTTTACAGCCACTAAAAACGTTTATAGGCGGGCTCAAAAATGCTTGGACCAAGTGGGTGACGTTTTTAAGCAACTAATTTGAATTACTCTTTTAATGATATGCCTACATGACCTACACGTTTGGTAGTGCTCCGTTTAATACGCTAAATACTATCATTAATAGATCGAATTTAATCTTAACATTTATACTTCTATAATCAGAAAATAAATTGTGGTTAAGTGAAATAATTTAATTAGTGTTATAATCTTTTGTGTTATTTTAATAAGTGAATCTATCTGACGTTGGTGAATGGAAAGTACAATTGAAAGTATAAAGAATATTTCTTCAATGTCAAACACAAATTTATCTTTGGAGGATAAGATTAATATAATTCTACAAACGGTGACTCAAACAAATACAGATATTACAATTATGAAAATGAAATACAACTGTTAAAGGATGAAAATAAAGTTATTAAAGATAAGTTAATTAAACAAGAACAACTAATTGATTACTATGAAAACCAAAGTCGCAGAAACAATTTAGTTTTCTACGGTATTCCTGACTCGCTAAATGAATCATGGACGCAATCTGAAAAAAAGTTATTAACATTATACGTGACAAATTAAATATTAATATTGAGGACTATAAGGTCGAACGAGCTCATAGACTTGGTTTTTTAAAGAAGCAGTAAATAGACCAATTATCGTTAAATTTAATAACTTTAAATATCGGGAAGAAGTTATTGGAAACGCTTTTAAATTATCTGGTTCAAATATCAGTATCTCAGAAAATTTTTCTAAAGAAGTACTGAACCAAAGAGCTTTGCTAAAACCACATCTGGTAAGAGCTAAGAGCATCGGAATGAAAGCACATTTGCGCTTCAACAAGATAATACTAAATGATAAGAAATACGGTATTCAAGATATGGACCAAATTGGAATAGCTATAGACCTATTTGCTAGTAACCAAACTTCAGCTGCTTTAAGAGTTCAACCTACACGCACATCAAAGCGTAACACAAACCCTTCAGCATTGTTTACTTAGGAGATTGGGAGTAGAAGAACAACGTATGTTAATACGGAACCTCCACAACAATTATATTTTAGTTTATATCTTTTAAATGTTCAAAGTTTAAAAATAAAATTGATGATTTATTATTGCTTTTAGATGATATTGGGTATCCGGATATATTCTGCATAACGGAACACTGGTTAAAATCTCATGAAACTGTATATTTTCCTGGTTACTACACGGCATCAATTTTTACACGTAAGATAAAACTGCATGGGGATCTTTAATTCTTGTGAAAGATAATATTAATTGTATTAAACCTCTGAAGTTTGACAAACTAGTACTGGAAGGTCACTTTGAATTCACAATAATTAACATACCTACAAAGCACTTATTCGTCATTTGTTGTTATCGTCCTCCTTCAGGTGATAGCCTGGCATTCTTTGAGAAATTAGAACAGTTATTAAACTCCATACCTTATAAATCCAATATTCTTTTGACATGTGACTTAAATATCGACTATAATGACTCTGATAAGAGAATGACTAAAGATTTAATTCAGGTACTAAATTCACATAATTTAAAAATGCACGTCAAAAATTTTACACGCATCACTAATAGCAGTGCCACTATAATTGATTACATTTGCAGTAATCTCGGTAATAATGATATTAATGTAGTAAATATAAACACTAATATTAGCGATCACGAACTTATTAAAAGTACTCTCAAACTCAATAAAATACCCAGTTTATGTAAACAGACTACAATTTACAAACGATTATTTTCTAAACAACGTATTATAAAATTCAATAAAGCACAATCAACACTAACAAATTATTGGGATGAGTTATACACCACACTGAATCCAGATAAATTTAATATTTTCTCAAGTAAGCTTAATAACTTATTAAACTCATATTTTCCGACACAGAAATTGAAACATTACAAAAATAAAAACTGGATAACTAAAGGAATTAAAATCTCTAGTGCTAACAAACGATATTTATTCTACCTGTATAAATCAACGGGTCTAAATTTCATTGGGCAATATTACACTAATTACAAATCAATTTTACATAAAACTGTAACATTAGCAAAAAATTATTCTACACGAATCGGATAAGTCAGTCAGATAACAGCCAATGGAATAACGGGTAGGAAGAAATTGCAAAATATTAATTATACAATAAAAATTGACGAACATATTGTGATTGATAATCCTGAAGTTGTTTCTGAGATATTTAACAATTATTTTCTATCCGTAACTGACAATATTGTCAAAAGTATTAAACCAAGAATTAAACCGGGGAATTAATCAAAACGAGTAATAGGGTTTTAGACCAATCTTTTTTATAGAATCAACGGATGTAGCTGAAATTAAACGAGTAATAAACAGTATTAAAAATGTACAGACGGCTGGTTATGATGAATTTAATATCAAATTTTTAAACTGTTAGATAATAAAATTCTACACGTACTATGTCAATTAATAAACGACTCGTTTATGGAGGGCATATTTCCAGATACTTTAAAAATATCAAAGGTTATCCCATTATACAAAGGTGGTGATACTCAAGATCCAACAAATTTCAGACCTATTTCTCAGTTAAGTAGTATTTCTAAAATTTTTGAAACTCTAATAAAGGGACGTATGTTAAAGTTTTTAAACAAGCATCATATATTAGCTGATCAACAATATGGATTTCGCGGTGGACGCAATACGAACAACGCAATATATGACTTTCTTAACTTTGTCTACTTTAATCTAAATGAATATAAATGCTGTGCTACAATCTTCTGTGATCTTGAAAAAGCATTTGACTGCGTCAATCATGAAGTACTTCTCGAAAAACTAAATTTGTATGGATTCCGTGGTACAATTAATAACTGGTTACGAACCTACTTAACTCAAAGAGAACAATACGTGTATGTGCCAAACTCTTGTTCTTCAAAAAAGGTTGTGTTACATGGGGTGCCACAGGGCTCTGTTTTGGGTCCTGTTCTTTTTCTTCTCTACATAAACGATATATCTTTCCTGCCGGTTTCTGCTCACTTTAATCTGTTTGCTGATGACACTGCTATTACATGGGTGGCTAATAATGAAGTACAACTAAATAATTTGATTGCTAGTGAATTTAACATAATTTCGGAGTGGTTTAACTCAAATTACTTAAATATTAACATAAAAAACCAACTGTATGTTTTACAAAAATCAACATATCTTGAATATCAATGTAAATAACAATAGCATGCCGATGGTTCTTAACCAAAAGTTTCTTGGAATCAGTATTGACTCGAATTTAAATTGGAATAAACACACAGAAATATTGTCATCAAAATTAGCATATGCATGTTACGCATTAAGAACAGTCAGAAGGGATATTGGTATATGATGTGCCCTCAATTGTTATCATGCTTTATTTCATTCAGTTATAAAGTATGGAATTGCATTCTGGGGTAACTGCAGTAAAACGTCTTTTAGTAGCATATTTAAATGTCAACAACGAGCAATTAGAATTTTAAATGAGTCCGCACCATGGGAATCGTGCAGAATTTTGTTTATAAAATTTCAAATATTGACATTAAGCTGCATTTACATACTAGAGGTATTAAGCATTATAAAGTTAGCGATAACAACAGATGATGTAAAAGAATCACATTACAACATTAGGAACCCTTCATATATTAAACTGCCCATCCCTCATTCGGCACTTATAAAAAATTCTTTTATTTATACAGGAAAAGTGTTATTTAATAAAATTCTAAATCTATCAGACTCCTAGAATTCAACCGTTTCAGAAAAGTTCTTAAAAAACATTTGCTAGCAAAGGCGTATTATACAGTTGATGAATTTTTAACCGATTCCCCATTATCATTTGATAATTTAATTTAATTTAATCTCTTAAATTATTTTAATTTCTTTTATTATGATTATATTATATATGCATGTGTGTACATGTATGTATACAAAGGTGTAAGTCAATTTTGTTTAATTTAGTAATGAATTGTGAAGTATAAATTATTATTATTCTTATTATTCAACTCTGTATTGACAGACACAAAATAAAACTTAAAATAAATAAAAAAAAAAATAATGTTCACAGAATAAATTAAAATAAACTATATCCTTTTGCTTCATAGATATTTCTCTTTTTTATTTTATTTACCACTGCTACTGAATATAGCCACAATAAATTTTGTATGTTAATCTATCCCCAACACAAAATAATTTTTTTAAGAGTCCGACTAGTAAATTTGACTACGTTCTTGGCATTACTACTCGACCACCCGCAAGTCTGATATTCTTTCTATTTTCTACTATACGGTAAGGCAAAGTTATAACTAAAACAGCCACCTTAACCAATTTGAAAAATCATCAATAGATCTGTCATTTTTGACTTTAGTTCTCTCATTTTTGATTTTAGGATAAAAAATAATGGAACACTTTTTGTTAAGTATTCAATTTTCTATCGATTGAGAATATTGTATACAGGGTGTCCCATTTGAAAAAATGGAATAATTTGACATAACTCGAGAACGCAATGTTTGATTTTTATTCTGTTTTCACCATAGTGATGAGAGAAACAAATGCTACTAGTTTGCCTATTTAACCAACCCTGTAGCTCTAATATTAACAAAGTTAGCAATAGTGCCGATTTAAGTTTGAAAAGGACTAGTTTCTAAGTTTGTTAGTATTCACCTGATGACGTTTGTAGGTAGTATACTAATTGAAAGGTTGTGTATATTCACTAAAAATAAAAACAATAAAAGTGCAGAAGGATGTTATTATTTCGCAACGTTGTCATTCTACCAGCTGTTAACCAACCCTGTAGCTCTAATATTAACAAAGTTAGCAATAGTGCCGATTTAAGTTTGAAAAGGACTAGTTTCTAAGTTTGTTAGTATTCACCTGATGACGTTTGCAGGTAGTATACTAATTGAAAGGTTGTGTATATTCACTAAAAATAAAAACAATAAAAGTGCAGAAGGATGTTATTATTTCGCAACGTTGTCATTCTACCAGCTGTGATAAAGAAAACGCCACAGTTCTTTTAAAACCCGAAGACTACAACTGAAAAATTGGATCTGAAAGTGTATACCCGAGATTATGACTCACCAATCGACCCCTCAAGTATCTCTTCCAGAAAACACACAAAAATGAATTTAGCCTAAATTATTCCGTGAACAAAATTTTGATCTGATCATCTGGGCATGGCAAGATTAAGTCGGCCATGTACATTTTTCTTAATTACTTTAAGTATTACATTCTTCAAATTTAAGGTTTGACTTGTTTCTGACAAAGATTTGATCATTGACAAGCAATGAGGAAGTAAAAAAATCAGACGACACCAACACTCATCAAATTAATTTGTCAAATGTGAAACACCGCCATTGTAAAACTTATTTAATCAAATAAATTTGACTGAAGCAAGAATTTGGCGATTGATTTGAACAACTACTGTAGTGAATAAATTTCTGCTTAACACGACAACGAATTAAAGTAAATTATGTGTTTCGTAAGCATAATAAATACAACTATAATTCGTTCACCGACCACACGGAGTTAAGCCAATCCCTACAAATCCGCGCTAAATTTAAATAAAATTATTTTATTCGTTTAAATTTTAAAGTCAGTATTACAACCAACACTACATTCCTGCGCTTTTTTGACGTTTTGGTTTTCACATTGGTTTTGGTTTATATCAGTAGTTTGCTCTCGTTTCTATTCAATTTACAAACAGTATTTTTCAATACTTTGCTGTACATTTGTGTTTATGTTCAGGTATGTAGAGAAATAATTCATTATTGATCAAATAAACAAAATTTTTATTTTTAGGTTATAATTAATTTCAATTAATTATGAATCAAGCTGCGGCCCTTTCTCCACCGAAGAAACGAACAGCCCATCATTTTTCGGTTGACGACAAGGAACCCATTGTTAATATATTTAAGGCTAGCAGTGAAGACCACCCCGATAACTCTAAAACGTAACTTGTTGAGTTTACTGCAAAAGCAGCAGGTAATTTTAAAGGTATTATTAAAACTTATCTAACGATTACAATTTAGGTATTAGTGTTTCGAGTGTATTTAAAATTCTCCACGAATACCAAGAAAAACACAAACTTCAGGCACCAAAAGTTTACCGTAGACCACGAGCAATTTTAGATAACATTGATGATAGAACCAAAACTGCTCTTCGGCGTTTAATTCATTCTTTTTGAGAGAAACGATCCACCAACTTTGAACAAAAAGTTGGCAGCATTACAGGAAAATGAAGATTTACCGCAATTTAAACGAACTACTTTGAGTAAATTAATGAAGGAAATTAGATTTCGGTGAGTAAACAAATTGATTATTTATCTTTCTTCATATTGATGTTACACGTTCACAAAACGATCACGCAATAGTGTTTTTTGAGAGAAATTCGAAAACACAGAGAAAATGGGAAGAAATTGTACTTCTTAGATGAAACTTGGGTTAACGCTGGCCATACAGTAAGTAAAGTATGGAAAGACACAACAATCGTCAACCCAGGGTTTTATAGTTTTGCTATTGCCTCCTTACCAGTACGAATTGATATGGGGTCAAGTAAAAGGAGAAGTTGCAAGGAATAATACAACATTTAAAATGAAAGATCTTCACCAATTATTTCAACAAGCCATAAAAAATGATTCTGCAGACAATTGGAAAAACGCCATTCGTCATGCACAAGGTGAAGAGGAAAAATGTGGCAGGTCGACATTCCAATGGACATCATCGTGGAACCGTTAATAATTTATTTGGGTGATGACTCTTCTTCATCTAAATCTGATTCATCAAGTTAAATATAAATAACACGATACAAAATTGTTTTTTTAAAAGTA